>JASAMY010003041.1:0-107051 GCA_030248085.1 Paralinhomoeus sp. GSCO2_6 | reverse complement strand
AGGTCACGTGATTTCGGGGGGGGGGAGTCCAATTTCGGCCAAATTCTCAATTTTGCAACAGGGGGGACCCTGTCGAATTTTTTGGACATTGTGCCATTTCGGCTGGCCCCCCCCCCTGGCTACGCGCACTGCTGACGTCCTAACGATGCCGTTCAAAGACTTCAAACCGACGGATCGACACCATGTCCTTCCCGCCGCCTCTGTTTATACGGCTCCACTTCTGTTTCTGCCCTTTTTACTTTTTGTGTGGTGACGGGTTTCTTCGACTTCGTTTGTCGGCAGCCTCTTTAAGGGAGGATGTCGAAGCGGTCGAGTCCATCGGACGACAATGCCGAGAGCAGTCGCGGCAGCGCCGACGCGGAGGGCGGCAGCTCGTCGAGCCCGCTGCCCGCGGCCGAGGGAGAGGCGGCGAGGCCCAAGAAGCGACAGCGCCTCGTCAATTTCGAGCCCGTCAAGCTCCAGTCCATGCCCACAGTGGTCTGTGCGTGTCCGTGCGTGTATGTGTCTGATTGTGGTGAATGATCCCGCGATTGTTGACGTTGCCGAAAGAAACTGCACGGGACAACGAGACCTTTAGGCGGAGATCGACCGCAAGACGACAATGTTCCAGAACTACAAGCTGTCGGAGCGATTGATCAGCAAGGAGAAGCTGATGAGGGAAGAGAGGTGCGCTTGCGAGTCCGAGCCGCGCGCGCGCGCGCGTGTGCGTGTGCGTGTGCGGGCTATTTTCTTCCGCAGCGAAAGTCGACTGGCACTGGCAGGGAGCGGATAGCGCAACTGGAGCGCCGGCAGGCGCACGACGAAGCGATGCTGTGCGTCATCAACCGGCACTGGAACCGCTTCGACGAAGATGTCCGCTTGCTGCTGCAGCGCTTCCACTGCAGCTCGACGCCGGCCGCTGACGGCGCCCTCGGTGGCGCCGCCGACGACGACACGAGTGCGAGCGCGCACTCCGAATGCGCCAGCGCTGGTGCCAATACAATGTCCGATTTGCAGAGCCGTCGAAGACGACCTACGAGTTTCTCAACCAGCTGGCGCAGTGGCAGAACGAAGAGGTGGAGGAGGACCTCCGACGAAGAGTCGAGTTCTCCACTAGGGCGCTGGGCAAACTGCTCGTCGTGCGTTCTTTGTCCCGCTGCCACTCTCGCTTACGTCGCGTCCGTGACGTCGGTCTGGGTCGTGGTTGGCAGGCGTTCGACAAGCTGTCGCAGCGTTGTGACCGCGTCTCGAAGGCACTGCTCGACTGTCGCGGCTCGGCGTCATCCAGAGAGCTGATCGACAGCAAGGGGGACGACAGCAGCTTGGTGAAGCTCGAACCAGCCGAGGGCCTGGGCGAGCGCGCGTCGGCTGCTCTGAGCACGGAGCTGGTCGAGAGCAACTACGAGCTCCAGCGCAAGAACACCGACCTCCAGGAGCTAGTCGCGCGGCTCCAGATGGAGAATCGCGAGAAAGGCGGCAAGGTGCGTGGGTGGGTGCGGCCAGCCGAGGAGGAAGCCATCGCCCTACCCGATTGCAGCTGTCGTCGCTGTCGGACCGCCTCGAGTCGTGCGAGACTCGGCTGGAGGAGGCGGAGAGCAAGTTCGACTCGGCCGAGTACGACCTGGAGAAGGCGCAGTGCCGCGAGGACAAGCTCGACTACCGTCTGGCCGACACCGCTCGGCGTCTCGAGGCCGCCCAGTTAGAGCTGGCGCAACTCAAGGACAAGCCGGCCACCGGCGGCGGCGGCGCCGTCCTCCTCAGCGGTGGCGCGGCGGTCGGCGACGACGGCGCGCTGACGAAAGTCAGCAAGTCGAAGGTGCGGGCGCGCACTCGCCTGCCGCAGTCGCGGCGCGTTCGAATGTGGGTTGGTGTGCAGCTGGAGGAGCTGCAGTTTGCGCTGGACGAGCAGCGCGAGCTGGCGTCGAATCGTCTGTCGGAGCTGCAGGAGATGGTGGCGCAGCGGAGCGAGGCGCTCAAGCAGATCGAGCAGCTCAAGATGGAGCTGCTGCACGTGCCCTCGCGCATCGTCTTTGACACGACCGAGTACCGCTGTCTCAAGGCCCAGTTCGACGTCCTCTACACGGACGCGTCGCGCATTCGCCGCCAGCTCGAGGAGACGGCCGAGGCGCTCTTTCGCGTCCGCGCCGAGCATCTCAAGCAGATCGAGAAGATGGAGGTGCTGCGTGCGTCTGTCTCACACACGTCGCCGCGAGTGTGTTGCAGGCGGACGAGCTGATGTGTCAGCGCGAGCTGCGCAGCGACTTGGTGTCACTGGAGGAGAAGATGAGCACCGTGCGCCGCGACTACGAGATGCTGCGTCTCGAGTTCGAGCAGAACCTGGCCGCGAGCGCGCAGGCCGGCCCCGTGGCCAAGGAGGCGCGGACGCTGGCGAGCGTCAGCGCCAACCAGAACCAGCAGCTCAAGTTCGAGCTGGAGCGCTTCAAGCGCAAGTGGAAGGAGGCGGTCGACGGCATGGCCAGAGCCCAGAAGGAGCTCGACTACGAGCGCCGCAAGCTGAGGAACGCCGTGCTCGTGCCGCTCGGCGAGCCTTCCCCCCCTCCCCCGCCGCCGCCTCCGCCGTCGTCGTCCGCCTCCGCCGCCGCCTCCACCTCTGACGAGACGGCAGGCGGCGGCCCTGAAGCGACGACGGAGGAGGCGATCTGCCGACTGCTGCGCGAAGAGGGCCACGCCTCACAGAGCGACGAGGACGCGGAAGAGGAGGAGGGAGAGGTCGCCGGCTCGACCGCCCCCGACGCCAATCAGCCGCCCACCAAGCGACTCGTCGAAGAGCTACAGGAGCGAATTAGGTGCACGCTTCTTCCGTGTGCGTGCGTGTGCGCGCGCTCACGACACAGACGGGGTCAAATCGCACTCCGCCTTTCAGAACGATGAAGCGACGTATTTCGGCCTTGAAGGAGGAGAGGGCGGTGTCGGCGACTCGCTCGGAGAGTCTGCCGACCCACACAAAGGTGAGCCCAACGCTGCGAGTCGCTGTCTGGTGTGATGACTTCGCTGGCGTGCTGACAGCTGTACGCGCTGTCGCGCCGTCTGTGCCGCGAGAAGGGCCGACTGAAGCGGCTGGCGCTGAAGGAGGCGGGCATCAGCGTGCGGCCCTCGTCGACGCTCGAGGAGCTCCAGAAGCGCGTGCGCGGCTTGGAGGAGCAGCTAGAGCGACAGCGCAAGGAGGCCAAGCAGGTGCGGTGCGCGCCCGCTGACAGCGAAAGCGAACCGAACGCGGCCCACGCGCAGGAGGAGGACGCGATGATGACGGAGATGGAGATGACGGGCCAGGCGCTGGACGAGACCAAGGAGCAGAACCAGCGCCTCCTGCAGCAGCTCAAGGAGAAGGACGACGCCAATCTCAAGCACATGTCCGAGGTGCGTGCGTCTCCTCTGCTTGTACGGCAGGGCCGGTCGAGTGCGTGCTCGCCTGCAGAGGATCCGCTCGAACCAAGCGTACAAGAAGCTGACGGAGGACCGCAACATGATGAAGGAGCAGGTCGAGGCGACGCAGACGCTGGTAGGCCGAGGTGTTGACGCGGTGCGGTGTCCGCTACTACGCCCCCCCCCCGTCCCGTTCAGCTGGCGGCTCAGACGATGGTGCAGCGTAAGCAGGAGGAGGAACGGTCGCTGCTGCAGAAGCAGCTGGCGACCGTGGAGAAGGAGAGCCGTCTGCTGAAGCACTCGTGCGACATGAACCAGCGCAAGGCGCTCGAGAGCTCCCAGTCGGCGCAGGACCTCAAGCTGCAGCTCGCGCAGCTCGGCGCCCAGCTCGACGAGGCCCAGAAGGCGGTCGCCTCCAAGACCGCGGCCCTAGAGGAGGAGAACTTCAAGATGAAGCGGCTACAGGTTCGCGATTCTATTTCTGCCGTTGGTCGGTCGTGCCGCGTGCGCTTGGCGGAGGCGCTGCGTGCGCAGGAGGAGATCTCGCAGCTGAAGCGCCAGCTCGAGCGCGCCAAGAAGTTCGAGCAGACCGACAGCGCCGACGAGGTGCTCATGGAAGAGATCAAGGAGCTCAAGGTATGCAATTCGTATACGGTAAGGTCAGGAAGCCGCCAGAGAGCTGACGCGTCCGTTCGCAGGAGAAGCTGACGTGTCCCAGCTGCAAGGTGAACCGCAAGGACGCGGTGCTCACCAAGTGCTACCACGTCTTCTGCATGAAGTGTCTCAAGACGCGCTACGAGACGCGACGCCGCAAGTGCCCCAAGTGCACGCAGGCGTTCGGCGCCAACGACTACAAGCGCGTCTACATCTCCTGACCCCCGCCCCGCCGCGCTCCCTGCCCCTCCCGCCCGAGCCTCCTGCTTCCCCACCCACTGCGATTGCCCCTCCCCCCCCCCTCACCCACCGAGACGACTTCTACCGACAGTACGAGACAGCCCCGCGACCCCTATGTATTGGTCTTTTGGCACCAGACGGGCCCGGTCTCCGGTCTCTGTTCCTCCGTCCTGTACTACAGAAGTCTCCGTTCGCCACTAGGCGGCGACTCTTCACTGGGTGCATCCGCGTCAGCCTCCTGTACTATGTATGTTTCGTACACCAAACCACAGCAGCGGTGAGACCGAATCACAATCACGATGTGGGTCGGTTGAGAAAGAAGCGTCGGAGGGCGGCGAAGACGCTGCCGGCGTCGCGGGCGCCGCCGTCGCCGTGGAGGCCGGCGAGCATCCAGGCGGGCAGTCTCTCGAACGGCCGCTCGTCGGCGTTGGGCCGTTGTTCGCTCGAGGCTTGACTTGGCTGTTTGGGACAGTAGCGCTCGTCGACTAGCAGCACGGCAGCGTAGTCGTCGCGGTGGCGGAGTGCGCGACCGATCGACTGATTCACGGCCTTCATGCAGAGGTTCTCGTAGTAGCGCTGGCCGGCGCCTGCGCCGCGCGTCGTCTCCAGGTACTGAGAACATGGACGTTGGCCAGCCGCATGGGATACACGAGACGAAACGGAGAGAGCCGACCTTCATTTTCTCCTGCAGCTCTACGGAGCCGACGTTGGCGTACGGTAGTCCAACGACGACCACGCATCGGCCGAGGTTATCGGAGAAGTTGATGCCTGGACGGCAGAGGAGGAGGCGCCGGTGACGTATGCAAAAGTGTCGGTTATGCAAAAGTGTCGGCCGACACTTTTGCATAGACATCTCATCTGCATACGTATACGTATGCAGAACTGTCGGCTACGCAAAAGTGTCGGCCGTGATTTAGATTACCTTCCTGCCTGCCTGCCGGTTTATGATGCCCTCAATAGGGCACCAATGTCCCAGTGTGGGTGAGTGCTCAGCAGCCCACAGCATGGCCCGCTATTGGTGTTGCGATTCGAAAGCAGGAAATACATAAGAACTATAATAATCGTTCGCAACCTCAATAAACGTTCTTAAGTCAATTAAAAGAGTTCAAAGTTGTGTGACCATCTGCGAACTGTGTCAATCAGTGATAGACCCATGATGATCAATCAGTGATAAAGCGATAGGCCCGTTTAAACAAAAATATATTCAAAAATTATCGCACCACCGATTGTGACCAACTTGCAAACTGTCTTCACTCTGATGCTCAGTAGGGTAGCCCCCATTAGGGTAGAACAGGCAAGCACGCACGCACGCACAGGCATGCACTCACGGATGGACGCGCACAGGACAGACCGCACGCACGCAAGTGCCTACACAAACGCGACGGCACACGCACATGTACCAACACACGCGCAAAGATGCATACGTAGGAGCGACCGATTCACAGGCGGGCAACACACGAACGTTTCAGTCTGCGTTTGATTGGCAAAAGAACGCGACACATCATGACAATGTAGGTGTACACATGCAGTCCGTTGCGTGAGCCACGCTCTCGTGGTGAGCTATGTGCATGGAACATCGTGCAGTCAAGATCCAAATATAATTCATTGTAATTGAGGATAGAGGCAGCTGGGGACGGGGCGGGCATATGACGTGCACTTCAAGGAACACGACTGGTCTGACTGATTGGTAGGAGCGTAATCACTACTAATGGCCAGATCGCCCGCCAGCTGAGAAGACGGCGGCAAAAACCAATGCGGTTTTAACCCCTCAATTTATTCACTGTGACTTTGATGGGGCTACTGAATGGATTGGCTGCTGAGTTCCCCAAAAATTAAAGAACAAGGGGTTGCTGTCACTTGGGTAGCAAATCTCTGAAGGTATCTAAAAGGTGCTGGGGGAATTGGGGAAACGAGGAAATGAGAACCGAGGAATTGGGGAACGAGGAACTGGCGACATAAATCAGCGCGAGTCCAACATGTAGCCATTTCCAATTATGCACCAAACCACCCCCTTCTGTGTTCCAGGAGCACTCATCCACACTGAACACTGGGTGACGACATCGGGACGATCATAAAACGGCAGGCGGGCAGCAAGATTGGTAATCTAAATCGCGGCCGACACTTTTGCATAGCCGACAGTTCTGCATACGTATACTTATGTAGATGAGATGTCTATGCAAAAGTGTCGGCCGACACTTTTGCATAACCGACACTTCTGCATACGACACCGGCGGTTCGGTTGAGGCACAACGCGCGCGCGCGCGCGCACCTTCGCTCATTTTGCCGCCGATGATGGCGAACAACAGAGCACCGCCGTCGCTCTTGACCGCTTCGCTGTAGTCGGCGAGGCAACGCTCGCTGTCGGCAGCCGATTCGCGAAACGCGCGCTTCTTCGCCTGGGGAGCGCGTACCGTTCACGCGCCACTAGCTACACGTTACTAACAGATGTGCCCGCATACGCAAGCGCACCGTTAACTGCAAGTGCGCGTCAATCGAGTTGTTGGAACGCACCGCCATCTGTCGGAAAATGCCGTCCTTCTCCATCGCCGTCCAGACGGTGTTGGCGAACTCGTAGGAAGGAAGGAAAACGACAACGCCGCCAGGGACGATTCTCGTGACGGTCAGCAGTGTCTTGCCCAGGTCCGCCAGCGTCGCCTCGTCTCGTCGGCGCGCGTAGGAGAAGTTGAAGGGCCGTCCGCCCTGGCCCTTGGCGACGACGGCGAGCAGCAGCTGCCGCTTGCAGTCGACCACGTGGCCGCAGCGGAAGCGAGCCACGCCTTCGTCGGCAGCGGCGCCTCGAGCCGCAGCCAGTTGTCTCAGGCCATCCGGGTCGCAGACCTGCGCATGGATGTGGTGCGAAGACAAAGAATAGATGCAGTCGCACAAGGGGTCCCGTTACTCACAGACCTCGTCAGCCGGCTCCATGGTGCCACCGGCGAGCACCGCGGCGCGGCACTCCTTGAGCGCTGCGGCGAGACGGTCGGCGGCGCCGAGAAGCGTCACCTTGACGACGACATCGCCGTCTCTGGCCAGTTTGACGAAGACGCGGCTGTCGGTCGCGCGGTACGTGAGCGCCTCCAGAAAGGAGCGCACTTGGTACATGGGCATCGCGTTCGCGGGCCCGTCGTTCTGCGTCAGCGCCTGACGACAGCGGTCGTCGAAGACGCCCAGCCGGCGGCAGAGCTGCGCGGCGTCGATATAGCTGAGCAGCTTGAAGAGGTTCACTTGAGCCAGTCCCGCCTCCGCGTGGAAAGCGGGCGTCGAGAAGACGCCGGTCGGCGAGTGGTGGGCGGGGGCGGTGCGACTGTGGCGCCAGGCGCAGAGGAAGCGTTCGAGGGAGGCGAGCAGGGCGAGCAGCATACGGACGTAGTGTAGGTTCTTGGCCAGGAGTCGATCGCGGTACTTGGCCGCGTAGAGACGCGTCTGGCGCAGACAGTGCGCGCACTGGGCCAGCGTCAGCTCGCACGAGTTCATGGCGCCGATGGCGTCGGCCAGATTGTGCGCCTCGTCCACGATGACGACAGCGTCGCGCAGCTCCAGTCGCCAGGCCGCGCGGCTCTTCTCGTGCAGCAAGATCTGACACGCACGCACGCACGCGGCAGTGGACAAAGCGTGCGTGGCAGGCAGCTGCTGGAAAAAAGGGGGAGGGAGGGGGACAGCGCGGAGAGACGCGCGCGCGCACCTGGTAGGGCAAGAGGACGAGCTCGGCGAGCGGCACGGCCAGCCGGGACGCGTAGTAGGGACAGGCGCCGGCGGACTCAGCCTTCCGGAGGAGGCGCTCGCCGTTCAGCTGCACTCTCAAGATCTCGTCGGCGAAGTCGGCCACTGTCTCCGGCTTGTAGAACGGACACTTCTTCTGCGCTGGCGGCCGACGGCGTGCAGACGAGGTCTGAGAAAGAGAAAGCGGAAAGCGGGCTGTACAAATAAGCATGTCAAGAAGCATATTCGGAGATACTTTGGGTGCCTTGTTGTTGGCCGCCGTCCTAGTGCGCTGCATCTGTAGACAGCGATCGTTGATCAGGCCAGCAGAGGAGAGCTTTGTAATCGCTGGATGGACGCAGTACTGTTTCCTCGAGCCCAGCACTACCACTCGTAGGTCGGAAGCGAACTCCGTTTTCGCGACCTCGCTGACAAACTGCAGGAGTTGGGAGTGCGTCCGACTGCAGTAGTAGATCTTGGGACAGTCGAGCGGCGTCTCCGCTTTCGGTGTGGCTTCAGCAGCGCTCTCTGCCTCGCCGTCGCTCGCGTACTCGAGCGGCGGCGGCGCCGCCTCGTCTTCCGCTTCGGTCGTCGCCGACGAGTCCGCCTCCTCGGCGTCCTCGCGCAGTTCGTCACCGTCGTCGGCGGCGGCAGCGCGTCGTCTTGCGCGCGCTTTGCGACCCGTCGCCAGCTGCCCGCCACCCTCCTCCTTGTCGGCCAGTCGGACGCGACGTACGCTCGCGTCGACCGCATCCATGCAGTCGAGCTGGGCTTGCAGCCGCGCGCGTTCGCCGCCGCTCTCGAGAGCGTCGCCGAACGCGGCGACCCAGTCATCGTCCTCGTCCTCGTCCTTCAAGCAGCTCTTGGAACTGCTCTCGTCGAGCCCTTGCCGGAGTGCCTCCCTTCTCCGGCGCCAGTCGGCTCGCAGCCACGTCAGCGCGCCGCACAGCAGACTCATGGACTTGCCCGTGCCCGTGGGACTCTCGAAGACGCCCACCTGGCCCCGCTCCAGCACCTCCGTCAGCGCCTCCACGAACTCCACTTGAATCTCGTACGGCGCGAAGGGAAATCCGTAAGGATGTGCCATCTTCGTGTGGTCTCCGCCCGTTCCGGCAACGACCGCATTTTAAAATTTTGAATTTCGCGCCTACCGTACTAGACAATGGTGCAATATACAATCGACTGTCTCCTTCCTTGCAGTGGCATCGCCTCTGGCCATCGAAGCTCGAGCTGGGGGGGGGGGGCGAGACTCCGTTTTTCCAAAGTGATTTTGAGAGCCTATTTCAAATCCAACGCCTTCAATGCCTACACGACATAGAGAGCATATACAAATCACAATCGGTGTGTATCAAAGTGCACAAACGCAGCAGTGATTTTGAGAGCCTATTTCAAATCCAACGCCTTCAATGCCTACACGACATAGAGAGCATATACAAATCACAATCGGTGTGTATCAAAGTGCACAAATGCAGCAGTGATTTTTAGAGCCTATTTCAAATCCAACGCCTTCAATGCCTACACGACATAGAGAGCATATACAAATCACAATCGGTGTGTATCAAAGTGCACAAACGCAGCAGTGATTTTGAGAGCCTATTTCAAATCCAACGCCTTCAATGCCTACACGACATAGAGAGCATATACAAATCACAATCGGTGTGTATCAAAGTGCACAAACGCAGCAGTGATTTTGAGAGCCTATTTCAAATCCAACGCCTTCAATGCCTACACGACATAGAGAGCATATACAAATCACAATCGGTGTGTATCAAAGTGCACAAACGCAGCAGTGATTTTGAGAGCCTATTTCAAATCCAACGCCTTCAATGCCTACACGACATAGAGAGCATATACAAATCACAATCGGTGTGTATCAAAGTGCACAAACGCAGCAGTGATTTTGAGAGCCTATTTCAAATCCAACGCCTTCAATGCCTACACGACATAGAGAGCATATACAAATCACAATCGGTGTGTATCAAAGTGCACAAACGCAGCAGTGATTTTGAGAGCCTATTTCAAATCCAACGCCTTCAATGCCTACACGACATAGAGAGCATATACAAATCACAATCGGTGTGTATCAAAGTGCACAAACGCAGCAGTGATTTTGAGAGCCTATTTCAAATCCAACGCCTTCAATGCCTACACGACATAGAGAGCATATACAAATCACAATCGGTGTGTATCAAAGTGCACAAACGCAGCAGTGATTTTGAGAGCCTATTTCAAATCCAACGCCTTCAATGCCTACACGACATAGAGAGCATATACAAATCACAATCGGTGTGTATCAAAGTGCACAAACGCAGCAGTGATTTTGAGAGCCTATTTCAAATCCAACGCCTTCAATGCCTACACGACATAGAGAGCATATACAAATCACAATCGGTGTGTATCAAAGTGCACAAACGCAGCAGTGATTTTGAGAGCCTATTTCAAATCCAACGCCTTCAATGCCTACACGACATAGAGAGCATATACAAATCACAATCGGTGTGTATCAAAGTGCACAAACGCAGCAGTGATTTTGAGAGCCTATTTCAAATCCAACGCCTTCAATGCCTACACGACATAGAGAGCATATACAAATCACAATCGGTGTGTATCAAAGTGCACAAACGCAGCAGTGATTTTGAGAACCTATTTCAAATCCAACGCCTTCAATGCCTACACGACATAGAGAGCATATACAAATCACAATCGGTGTGTATCAAAGTGCACAAACGCAGCAGTGATTTTGAGAGCCTATTTCAAATCCAACGCCTTCAATGCCTACACGACATAGAGAGCATATACAAATCACAATCGGTGTGTATCAAAGTGCACAAACGCAGCAGTGATTTTGAGAGCCTATTTCAAATCCAACGCCTTCAATGCCTACACGACATAGAGAGCATATACAAATCACAATCGGTGTGTATCAAAGTGCACAAACGCAGCAGTGATTTTGAGAGCCTATTTCAAATCCAACGCCTTCAATGCCTACACGACATAGAGAGCATATACAAATCACAATCGGTGTGTATCAAAGTGCACAAACGCAGCAGTGATTTTGAGAGCCTATTTCAAATCCAACGCCTTCAATGCCTACACGACATAGAGAGCATATACAAATCACAATCGGTGTGTATCAAAGTGCACAAACGCAGCAGTGATTTTGAGAGCCTATTTCAAATCCAACGCCTTCAATGCCTACACGACATAGAGAGCATATACAAATCACAATCGGTGTGTATCAAAGTGCACAAACGCAGCAGTGATTTTGAGAACCTATTTCAAATCCAACGCCTTCAATGTCTACACGACATAGAGAGCATATACAAATCACAATCGGTGTGTATCAAAGTGCACAAACGCAGCAGTGATTTTGAGAGCCTATTTCAAATCCAACGCCTTCAATGCCTACACGACATAGAGAGCATATACAAATCACAATCGGTGTGTATCAAAGTGCACAAACGCAGCAGTGATTTTGAGAGCCTATTTCAAATCCAACGCCTTCAATGCCTACACGACATAGAGAGCATATACAAATCACAATCGGTGTGTATCAAAGTGCACAAACGCAGCAGTGATTTTGAGAGCCTATTTCAAATCCAACGCCTTCAATGCCTACACGACATAGAGAGGATATACAAATCACAATCGGTGTGTATCAAAGTGCACAAACGCAGCAGTGATTTTGAGAGCCTATTTCAAATCCAACGCCTTCAATGCCTACACGACATAGAGAGCATATACAAATCACAATCGGTGTGTATCAAAGTGCACAAACGCAGCAGTGATTTTGAGAACCTATTTCAAATCCAACGCCTTCAATGCCTACACGACATAGAGAGCATATACAAATCACAATCGGTGTGTGTATCAAAGTGCACAAACGCAGCAGTGATTTTGAGAGCCTATTTCAAATCCAACGCCTTCAATGCCTACACGACATAGAGAGCATATACAAATCACAATCGGTGTGTATCAAAGTGCACAAACGCAGCAGTGATTTTGAGAGCCTATTTCAAATCCAACGCCTTCAATGCCTACACGACATAGAGAGCATATACAAATCACAATCGGTGTGTATCAAAGTGCACAAACGCAGCAGTGATTTTGAGAGCCTATTTCAAATCCAACGCCTTCAATGCCTACACGACATAGAGAGCATATACAAATCACAATCGGTGTGTATCAAAGTGCACAAACGCAGCAGTGATTTTGAGAGCCTATTTCAAATCCAACGCCTTCAATGCCTACACGACATAGAGAGCATATACAAATCACAATCGGTGTGTATCAAAGTGCACAAACGCAGCAGTGATTTTGAGAGCCTATTTCAAATCCAACGCCTTCAATGCCTACACGACATAGAGAGCATATACAAATCACAATCGGTGTGTATCAAAGTGCACAAACGCAGCAGTGATTTTGAGAGCCTATTTCAAATCCAACGCCTTCAATGCCTACACGACATAGAGAGCATATACAAATCACAATCGGTGTGTATCAAAGTGCACAAACGCAGCAGTGATTTTGAGAGCCTATTTCAAATCCAACGCCTTCAATGCCTACACGACATAGAGAGCATATACAAATCACAATCGGTGTGTATCAAAGTGCACAAACGCAGCAGTGATTTTGAGAGCCTATTTCAAATCCAACGCCTTCAATGCCTACACGACATAGAGAGCATATACAAATCACAATCGGTGTGTATCAAAGTGCACAAACGCAGCAGTGATTTTGAGAGCCTATTTCAAATCCAACGCCTTCAATGTCTACACGACATAGAGAGCATATACAAATCACAATCGGTGTGTATCAAAGTGCACAAACGCAGCAGTGATTTTGAGAGCCTATTTCAAATCCAACGCCTTCAATGCCTACACGACATAGAGAGCATATACAAATCACAATCGGTGTGTATCAAAGTGCACAAACGCAGCAGTGATTTTGAGAGCCTATTTCAAATCCAACGCCTTCAATGCCTACACGACATAGAGAGCATATACAAATCACAATCGGTGTGTATCAAAGTGCACAAACGCAGCAGTGATTTTGAGAGCCTATTTCAAATCCAACGCCTTCAATGCCTACACGACATAGAGAGCATATACAAATCACAATCGGTGTGTATCAAAGTGCACAAACGCAGCAGTGATTTTGAGAGCCTATTTCAAATCCAACGCCTTCAATGCCTACACGACATAGAGAGCATATACAAATCACAATCGGTGTGTATCAAAGTGCACAAACGCAGCAGTGATTTTGAGAGCCTATTTCAAATCCAACGCCTTCAATGCCTACACGACATAGAGAGCATATACAAATCACAATCGGTGTGTATCAAAGTGCACAAACGCAGCAGTGATTTTGAGAGCCTATTTCAAATCCAACGCCTTCAATGCCTACACGACATAGAGAGCATATACAAATCACAATCGGTGTGTATCAAAGTGCACAAACGCAGCAGTGATTTTGAGAGCCTATTTCAAATCCAACGCCTTCAATGCCTACACGACATAGAGAGCATATACAAATCACAATCGGTGTGTATCAAAGTGCACAAACGCAGCAGTGATTTTGAGAGCCTATTTCAAATCCAACGCCTTCAATGCCTACACGACATAGAGAGCATATACAAATCACAATCGGTGTGTATCAAAGTGCACAAACGCAGCAGTGATTTTGAGAGCCTATTTCAAATCCAACGCCTTCAATGCCTACACGACATAGAGAGCATATACAAATCACAATCGGTGTGTATCAAAGTGCACAAACGCAGCAGTGATTTTGAGAAACCTATTTCAAATCCAACGCCTTCAATGCCTACACGACATAGAGAGCATATACAAATCACAATCGGTGTGTATCAAAGTGCACAAACGCAGCAGTGATTTTGAGAGCCTATTTCAAATCCAACGCCTTCAATGCCTACACGACATAGAGAGCATATACAAATCACAATCGGTGTGTATCAAAGTGCACAAACGCAGCAGTGATTTTGAGAGCCTATTTCAAATCCAACGCCTTCAATGCCTACACGACATAGAGAGCATATACAAATCACAATCGGTGTGTATCAAAGTGCACAAACGCAGCAGTGATTTTGAGAGCCTATTTCAAATCCAACGCCTTCAATGCCTACACGACATAGAGAGCATATACAAATCACAATCGGTGTGTATCAAAGTGCACAAACGCAGCAGTGATTTTGAGAGCCTATTTCAAATCCAACGCCTTCAATGCCTACACGACATAGAGAGCATATACAAATCACAATCGGTGTGTATCAAAGTGCACAAACGCAGCAGTGATTTTGAGAGCCTATTTCAAATCCAACGCCTTCAATGCCTACACGACATAGAGAGCATATACAAATCACAATCGGTGTGTATCAAAGTGCACAAACGCAGCAGTGATTTTGAGAGCCTATTTCAAATCCAACGCCTTCAATGCCTACACGACATAGAGAGCATATACAAATCACAATCGGTGTGTATCAAAGTGCACAAACGCAGCAGTGATTTTGAGAGCCTATTTCAAATCCAACGCCTTCAATGCCTACACGACATAGAGAGCATATACAAATCACAATCGGTGTGTATCAAAGTGCACAAACGCAGCAGTGATTTTGAGAGCCTATTTCAAATCCAACGCCTTCAATGCCTACACGACATAGAGAGCATATACAAATCACAATCGGTGTGTATCAAAGTGCACAAACGCAGCAGTGATTTTGAGAGCCTATTTCAAATCCAACGCCTTCAATGCCTACACGACATAGAGAGCATATACAAATCACAATCGGTGTGTATCAAAGTGCACAAACGCAGCAGTGATTTTGAGAGCCTATTTCAAATCCAACGCCTTCAATGCCTACACGACATAGAGAGCATATACAAATCACAATCGGTGTGTATCAAAGTGCACAAACGCAGCAGTGATTGTGAGAGCCTATCAGGGTGTACGCGGCAGCGTACAAGTGAGCACTTCCTCAATGCGGTTTGTTGAATTTTCAGTCGCTTATAACTCTTGATTGCCTGAACGGATTGTGGCGAATGATAGCTCAAAAGAACCGCCTTCTAGACCGGAATCGAATGAGCCGTCCCGCGTTTTGGTACTCGAACGCGTTGAGACAAATTGTACAAAAATGTTCCAAAAAAGTGGTGTTTTTTTTTCATGTTCTGCACACACTTTTAGGGTCGCCGCTCTGGAACGCTACTGTTGATTGGGACGAAACTTGGCGTGAGCACGTAGTATATGATGGCAATTTTGTGCCCCAAGGTAAATTTATCTAGGTGCTTCGGATCTATAGTTATGGCCGATTTGGTCATTTTTCGAAACATAGTCGTTTTATTTTGGCCAAAACCCGACAAGAGTAAAAGTCGAAAAAAAGCCGAGTAAACCCCCAAATGTTTTTTGATATTCGTGAACAGCTTTACAAAGAATGTCTGGGGCGCTTGCATGACATTTGAAATTCTCACCACATAATGAGATATTGGCAACCAAAATTTCGGCAAATCCGACCAAAAAAAGTTTGTGACCTATAGGCGCTTCAACCGTTCGTGATACCGCTGTGCTGTAATGACACAAGTTATTCGTCCGGACTTGGAATAGGTTACTTTCGACAAATGGGAGCGCTCCGATGCCCGTGTCTCTGTCAGCCCTCTTCGAAAGGCCATTTTTTAGGTGTTTTGTTCCAAAAGTTTGTTAGCTATAGACGCTTCAACCGTTCGTCGCAGAGCTGTGCTGTAATGATGAAAGTTACTCGTCTGGACCTGTAATAGGTCACTTTCGAGAATGGGAGCGCTCCGATTTCCATGTTTCGCAGCTCGACCCTCTTGGCGCACCCCCATTTTGGGCAAAATTTGGAACTATGATCGTGCATTATTTTTCATTTCCTGAACGAATTCTGGCGCGTGATAGCTCAAAAGAAGCGCATTCAAAGGGGGAATCGATTAAGTTATAACACGCTTCCATACGCTTGTGCATTACCGAGAAGTTTTTGGAGATGGCAGGACCCACTTTACATGACAAGCTTCTTGGTTCGTCGCCCACTCGCGCCTGCATCAATTGGACGGAAACCTCGCAGGTATCTATGCTCCACATCAAAAAATGAAATCGCCGGAGGGACTCTTGTTACATGCCAGCTATGGTTTACTGGGCACATTCTTTTTTTTACCATGTTCCCTTAATCAAGAGGTCGCTGGTTCGAATCCCAGTAACGCCTGCCTGTGCCTTTGCACGTGTCCCCTTGGAAAACCCATCAGCGTTGCTTTACTGCAGTGTCTCCAGTCCATTCCACATTTTTTTGTCTCTTTTCTAGGTTTTTTTTCCAGAATTTTGGTAATTTTTTTGAGCTAGGAAAAATATTTATGGACGAATGCTTGCTACAGCCCCTGATACATGAAAATGACACATCTGCACACCCGCATGGACGCACGCGCGCGCACGCACGCACGCACGTACGCACGCACGCACGCACGCACGCACGCACGCATGCACGCATGCACGCACGCACGCACGCACGCACGCACGCACGCACGCACGCACGCACGCACAATGTGTACAGTGGTACACGCTTTTCATAAGCTTTATGGTGCAACACTGAGCATGCGTCCGTTCTGGTCTGCTGCTGTGGGTTTGTATGTGTGTGCGTGCGTGAGTTTTTGATTAATCTTTCTTTTACGAAAAAACACTGTATTAAGAAAATTTTGCAGGTGGCTGCAAAAAAAGGAGAATATGTGATGCTCCTTTAGGCCCAGTTTGAAAAAACGCGGTATTAAAAGTAGCCACTTCATCAGATGATCAACTTCAGTTTGGACAAACCGTGTATAATCGAACCAAGCGCAGCAAACACGTCACATATTCGGCGTTTGTTGTGCGAGCCATCGCACACAGCCACAACACTACCACTATCAATCCACCCTCACAAACTCTTTCATCTCTCTGACGATGCGCATTCTCTGACGATTCATTAGGCATCGTATGGATGGACAGGGCACACAGCCAAAGATTCTGCATAAATAATTTCGCTACCCTGCCCATCTTAAATTTTTAATATGTGGCTTGCCCTTACAGTAAGTGATATGCACCATCAATTCACGATCTTGAGTACCAAGTACATTGTATACCCTACATTCAATCTTCGATTCTCGTTTATCTTTGTTCCGCTTCTGTTAGCCTGTGCCTATGGACGGACGGAACTGCCATCTGTAGACGTCCAGTCAAGGATAAGGCCCGCTCTCGTCTCTGAGTCCAAGGAATGAAAGGCCTCGGTCCTCATGCAGCCTGGACTGCCTTTCCAGTGATCCAAGCGAGCACAACAAACGCCGAATATGTGACGTGTTGCTGCGCTTGGTTCGATTATACACGGTTTGTCCAAACTGAAGTTGATCATCTGATGAAGTGGCTACTTTTAATACCGCGTTTTTTCAAACTGGGCCTAAAGGAGCGTCACATATTCTCCTTTTTTTGCAGCCACCTGCAAAATTTTCCTTAATTTCAAATCCAACACCTTCAATGCCTACACGACGTAGAGTGCGTATACAAATCACAACGGATGTGTATCAAAGTGCTCAAACGCAAAATCCCTTGGGAAAATTCTGGGGGGGGGGAGGGTTGGGGGGGGGGGGATTTGGGGGGAGTTGACAAAATTTTGCGGGGCCCCCAACCCCCCCAGTTACAGGTATGGCCTTGCGCGCTGCCACTAGCCAGCTGGTCGAGTCGACGAGCCAATCAGCGACGCCCACGCTTGCCCCGCCCCTCCTGCTTGCCTGCCTCGCCGCTCAAGCCAGCCGCCGCCCGAAGAAGCCTTCAGTGTAGTGTTTTCGAGTAGCGTTTTCGTCGAGTTTCGTTCGCCGTTTTCCGCTGCGCCGAGTTCGTTCGTCTGTCGTCGGTGGCGCCTGTCGTGCCTCCGTGCACGGCTAGGAAATACAGGCGCTCCAACACCCATTGTGGTGGTCGTATTTCGGTGCGTTCTTCTCCGCTATACTTCGTACCGACTCCCTGTGCGCCCGCGCTGCTCGTTCTTACCGCATCAGCAGCGGCGCGCACGTTCAAACTGTCGCCTTTGCACCTACGACCTTCCACCCTTTGCACCGGTGGCGTCCTCGTGCCAACCGACTGCGCCGCCCACGCATCTCTTTGTTCTTCCCCCCTTCCCCCCTTCGTACGCCCACGCAGAGAGTGCCGCGCCGGCGACTTCTCCGTGCTATCGTCAGTCGCTGCGTTTCCCCCTTCCTTTTCTTTTTCTCATTCCCTCTCCACCACCAACCGACTCCCGTGTGGTGGACTGTGCAGCGTGGTATTGCGAAAAGCCGCTCTTCTCGGTTCTCGCATATCGCTCACACGACCACACGGCTGCACACAACAAACGACGCCAGTGCCGCTCGAGACGCCACAGCCGCTGGTTGCTCTTCGACACGCGTCGCCAAGCGCTGACAGCGACAGGGAGTACACGCTGCTCTGCTCGCTCGCAGTCCTCTGTTAAATAACGGGAGCATCGCGCTCCTGAGAGCCGAGCGCGCATTGTAGAGATCTCAGAGTCGACGACGACGACGTTGGTGCGCCGCCAGCCCGCCGTTTCGACATCGACTGGTGCTGCTAGCCAGAGCCAACCGCAGTCGAGGCAGACGAGGGCCGCTGTCTTTGACCTGCGCACGCACGCGAGCCACAGGGCGGAGCGGTCGACGCACGCACTCGCGCCCCGGGTCGCTGTGTTGTCGTCGCCACCGCGAGCCCGCCCACACTCTCCGGCCCCACACATTGTAGTACCCACACTGTATTCGCACACGTGCACACACAGTTACGTAAGGTTCGCTCTGCCTAAGTGCGTCACCAGCGTCGACCGCGTTGCGGCGCGCTCTTCTTCTCAGCATAGTTGTCGGGGCCGACGAATCAGCCCGACCCTCGCCCGTGCGTCCCGAAAGAAAAAGACTCTCTCCCTAGGGATTCGTCTTTTCCCTACGACACGTACATACCATACATACATACATACATACATACATACATACATACATACATACATACATACATACATACATACATACATACATACATACATACATACATACATACATACATACATACATACATACATACATACATACATACATACATACATACATACATACATACATACATACGTTCAAGTGGAACATTGGGCTCCACGCGTTCCTAGTTCGGTTGCAAAGCCGATCTTTACGCGAACGTTTATTTTCCAAAGAGCATTAATTGATTGATGCAATAAAATGGAGTACATCTTGAGTTCTACCGACGGCGTCGCGGTGCTCACGGTTGCATCCGAAAGCGATGAGCCCACGGTGCGAGCGGAAATGGCAAACTGCGCCGGTGAGGAAATTGAGTTCCAAACGAGAGGAGGAGACGACGACGCTTGGCGGTGGACGCGTCAGCTCACCCTGCACAAGAGCGCAGTCTGCCAAGTGAAAAATGCCGCTACGTCGTGCGGGTGGTGTAGAGAAGACTGTAGGCGACTGCTGCTCCGGCGAGATTCCTCGTCGGCCGCGCTGCAAAGGAGAGCCGTCGTTCGTCGGATGGCTTTCATGTCGGCAGTTCCAGGGGTGGGTCTTCACGTCAAGGTGGCCAACGCCGTCCAGGTGGCCCGCAGGAGCTGCGCTATCCTCGACTCCTTTGGAGTGCTCGTGTGCCTCCTCTTCGGCCTGGTGCAGATCAGCAGAACGCTGGGATGGAACAGCTGGCCTGTGGCCGTGCTCGTGGCCCTGGGAGCGTCCTGCTACGCCAACATCGCCGGAGCCGGGAGAATGACTGCAGCACAAACGAGCAGCGTTTGGCGCGTCTCCGCGTCTCTCCTCAGCGGCGCGTTGTTCTTCGAAGCGGCCCATTTGTGCGGCAGCAGCGCAATGAGTGCTGGAGCTGGAGCGTCAATGGTCGATGCGGTCGCCTTCGCCTTTTACTTTCACCACGTCGAGCGACGACTGGACGACGCGAGAGAAGTCGTCATCAAATGCCGACGCTTCCTCTGCACGACGCCCATACCGAGAGCGAACGCCGTCATCAGCTGGCGGCCGAGCGGGGCCGACGAAGCTCAAGGCGACATTTACATCGTGGTAGACGGCGCCCGCGACGGACCGAGCCTGGTCACGGTGGAGCTGCTACGAGGAAACGACACGACCTACCGCCGCTCCGTCTGGTTTCCGGCGCACGCGAGCACGAGCACTCGCGTCACGCTCACGCTCAACAGTGAGTCACGCTGCTCGTGGACTCCGACTCGTGTGCACATTGCACGCCTGTTGTAGGGCAACTTGTCGAAACGGCTGACACGTGTGTCCTGATGGGATCCGCTGCGGACGGGCCCGCGCCAACTACAGCGCCGACACCAGAGGGCTTCGCCCCGATCGTCGGCGAGCCAGAAAGACGCGAGGTGAAGGGCGGCGCGTCGGCGACGACTCTGTCATTGGCGACGGAGCTGCAAGCGGACGCCGAAGAAACTCCTCCACTAGTCGTCCTGCTGCGCACGCAGACGGCTGAGGAATGCGCCACGCTCGACCCCCTCCGGCTGCCGGTGTTGCTCGCGCCTGCCGCCGTCGACGACCACTAGCTCCACTCGACGGCCGCCGCCGAACGCGACGCCGACTAATCAGTGATTGACGCTGACAACTCGAACGGGTGCATGCGATGCCTTAGACATCAGCGGTTGGCAAAAAAAAAAGCTGCTGCGGTTCGCCAGAGAAAACAGTTTCCCTGAAACTTGGACGAAGACGACTAAACAACACCGGTTTCCGCGTAGTTACCCTAAGTCAGTACGTGATTTGCGTAGGCCTTGCATTTTTAATAGAGCGTCGCTTCCGGACGGCGATCAGCAGCCGTCAATGGAGACCTACCTACACGGCTACAAAGGGCCACCCGCATCGTAAACCGCCAAGGTTTATCAGATCTCTGCAAATAGATCGACGAGTTGACCATGGACATGCCGAAACAAGCGTACCGGTATACCTCTACACACATTTAGCTCCTATTCGTCTCGTTCGCCGCCATGTGTCAGTCCATACACGGTGAATTCGAATCGAATGCGCACGAGTCAGAGCACGCGTACATGCGCGAAACGGAGCGTTGAAATCGATTCGTGCTCGGCTGAATCGCGGGGCGGAGCAAAGTTAAGCGGCTGTGAATCGCGCCACAAGCTGAAAGCAGCAGACGAAACAGGCGTGGCCGCTTGTCGGTGAGCGAATCGGTCGCGCAACGCAGCACCTCTTCCGCAGACACCACGTGCCCACCGGTGCTGGTCGAGCGGTGGAGCAGGCGTCGTCCCACGCTCTCGACGGCCTCGTCCGAGAGCAGGGCCCGTTGCGCGAGCGACACGACGCGGTAGGCGGCGTGCAGCTGAAGCGGCCGTCGGCAGGCTGCTGGCGCACGCGCAGCCGGCTGGCGCCTCTCTCCACCTTGGAGGCGTCGAGCTTGCCCTCCACGTAGAGACGAACCAACAGCGACTTGAGCCGGTCCTCGAGCGGCGGACGCGGCGCCGCCGACGAGGACGCGGCCGGCACCGTCGACGCGGCGCCCAGGACTCGCTCTTCGGAAGGCGCTGTCGCCGCGCTTGGTGCAACTGCCGGCACTTGTTGCTGAGCCGCTGCTGCTAAAGGAAAGAACCGGCTGCTGACTTCGGCTTCGACCATTCGACTTTTCTCACCTAGCGGAAGACCTTCTTCGAGCGGAGGGCGCGGCCACACGGGCGCTGGCTCGGGCGCACCGACAGGACCAACAGAGCTGTCGAGGCTCGGCGACAGCGTCGGGAACCTGGCCGGCGGAGCAGCAGCAGCGGCAGCCGCCGCCCTCCTCGTAGCGACCTTTCTCGTCGACGAGCCGGCGCTTGTGCCGTCCGAGCCGAGCTTCAACTCTGCGATCGGCCGCATCGGCTTCAGGCGCAAAGCCCCGCTCCTCGAGAAACGCACTCTTCGCAGCGTTTGGCTCCTTCGTTGCGGTCGCCTGGCCTGCGACGACTGAAGGAACGGGACTCTTTGACGTCGCCCGTTGCAAGCGGGATTGTTGCCCTCGGGAGCTGGCGTCAGCGTTCGTCCGAATAATTCGACAGCCGTTAGAAGCGTCTCCATCTTCATCGTCGTCACTGGAGAAGCCGAGCCTCGCTTGGTGCCGTTGTCGGCTCAACCATGTGCCTACACCGTGCGACCGCCCGTGAAGGGCGACGACGCCATGTCGCCATCCAACACCGCGTGCGCGAGCAAGGTCGTCGGCAAGCAACCTAGTCGGCAAGGTGGCCTAGTGGTAGACTGGGACTCATGATCGCAAGGTCCTGGGTTCAATCCTCGAGGGACCCACTATTGAGAACTATCCCTTTCAGTGGATTTTTCTCTGGTCATCCTTGCCGTAGAACATATGTGGCGTTCTTCTTCTGTGTCTGTGGCGGCCCTCGTGGCCACTATGCATGCCTCAGACCGAATGACGTCATTTGTGTGCTGGGACATGGTCGGAGCCGTCTGGACAGCAGGTTGGTCTCCTCTGGGAGCTGTATGTCCTGGGCGTCCCTTGAGCTGCCGGCCAGCGGAACCAACCCGGCGGCAGTGACAATTCCGGCCCGTCATGGGAGCCAGCCCTCCAGGATCGGGCTGACTGGGTTTCATCTCTCACTAGCAGCGGTCGATTGTGACCAGAGAGAGGCCCCCCGCGATCATAGAAGCGGCCCACACACAAACAAACAAGCGCGAACCCTTTTTGCGAGCAGTGGACACTGTATTCGCACACGTGCACACACAGTTACGTAAGGTTCGCTCTGCCTAAGTGCGTCACCAGCGTCGACCGCGTTGCGGCGCGCTCTTCTTCTCAGCATAGTTGTCGGGGCCGACGAATCAGCCCGACCCTCGCCCGTGCGTCCCGAAAGAAAAGGACTCTCTCCCTAGGGATTCGTCTTTTCCCTACGACACGTACATACCATACATACATACATACATACATACATACATACATACATACATACATACATACATACATACATACATACATACATACATACATACATACATACATACATACATACATACATACATACATACATACATACATACATACATACATACATACATACATACATACATACATACATACATACATACATACATACATACATACATACATACATACATACATACATACATACATACGTTCAAGTGGAACATTGGGCTCCACGCGTTCCTAGTTCGGTTGCAAAGCCGATCTTTACGCGAACGTTTATTTTCCAAAGAGCATTAATTGATTGATGCAATAAAATGGAGTACATCTTGAGTTCTACCGACGGCGTCGCGGTGCTCACGGTTGCATCCGAAAGCGATGAGCCCAC
Organism: Paralinhomoeus sp. GSCO2_6; assembly: GCA_030248085.1. Classification (NCBI taxonomy): domain Eukaryota; kingdom Metazoa; phylum Nematoda; class Chromadorea; order Monhysterida; family Linhomoeidae; genus Paralinhomoeus; species Paralinhomoeus sp. GSCO2_6. The sequence goes on along the minus strand of JASAMY010003041.1, from coordinate 83,767 downwards.
GGTGCGAGCGGAAATGGCAAACTGCGCCGGTGAGGAAATTGAGTTCCAAACGAGAGGAGGAGACGACGACGCTTGGCGGTGGACGCGTCAGCTCACCCTGCACAAGAGCGCAGTCTGCCAAGTGAAAAATGCCGCTACGTCGTGCGGGTGGTGTAGAGAAGACTGTAGGCGACTGCTGCTCCGGCGAGATTCCTCGTCGGCCGCGCTGCAAAGGAGAGCCGTCGTTCGTCGGATGGCTTTCATGTCGGCAGTTCCAGGGGTGGGTCTTCACGTCAAGGTGGCCAACGCCGTCCAGGTGGCCCGCAGGAGCTGCGCTATCCTCGACTCCTTTGGAGTGCTCGTGTGCCTCCTCTTCGGCCTGGTGCAGATCAGCAGAACGCTGGGATGGAACAGCTGGCCTGTGGCCGTGCTCGTGGCCCTGGGAGCGTCCTGCTACGCCAACATCGCCGGAGCCGGGAGAATGACTGCAGCACAAACGAGCAGCGTTTGGCGCGTCTCCGCGTCTCTCCTCAGCGGCGCGTTGTTCTTCGAAGCGGCCCATTTGTGCGGCAGCAGCGCAATGAGTGCTGGAGCTGGAGCGTCAATGGTCGATGCGGTCGCCTTCGCCTTTTACTTTCACCACGTCGAGCGACGACTGGACGACGCGAGAGAAGTCGTCATCAAATGCCGACGCTTCCTCTGCACGACGCCCATACCGAGAGCGAACGCCGTCATCAGCTGGCGGCCGAGCGGGGCCGACGAAGCTCAAGGCGACATTTACATCGTGGTAGACGGCGCCCGCGACGGACCGAGCCTGGTCACGGTCGAGCTGCTACGAGGAAACGACACGACCTACCGCCGCTCCGTCTGGTTTCCGGCGCACGCGAGCACGAGCACTCGCGTCACGCTCACGCTCAACAGTGAGTCACGCTGCTCGTGGACTCCGACTCGTGTGCACATTGCACGCCTGTTGTAGGGCAACTTGTCGAAACGGCTGACACGTGTGTCCTGATGGGATCCGCTGCGGACGGGCCCGCGCCAACTACAGCGCCGACACCAGAGGGCTTCGCCCCGATCGTCGGCGAGCCAGAAAGACGCGAGGTGAAGGGCGGCGCGTCGGCGACGACTCTGTCATTGGCGACGGAGCTGCAAGCGGACGCCGAAGAAACTCCTCCACTAGTCGTCCTGCTGCGCACGCAGACGGCTGAGGAATGCGCCACGCTCGACCCCCTCCGGCTGCCGGTGTTGCTCGCGCCTGCCGCCGTCGACGACCACTAGCTCCACTCGACGGCCGCCGCCAAACGCGACGCCGACTAATCAGTGATTGACGCTGACAACTCGAACGGGTGCATGCGATGCCTTAGACATCAGCGGTTGGCAAAAAAAAAAGCTGCTGCGGTTCGCCAGAGAAAACAGTTTCCCTGAAACTTGGACGAAGACGACTAAACAACACCGGTTTCCGCGTAGTTACCCTAAGTCAGTACGTGATTTGCGTAGGCCTTGCATTTTTAATAGAGCGTCGCTTCCGGACGGCGATCAGCAGCCGTCAATGGAGACCTACCTACACGGCTACAAAGGGCCACCCGCATCGTAAACCGCCAAGGTTTATCAGATCTCTGCAAATAGATCGACGAGTTGACCATGGACATGCCGAAACAAGCGTACCGGTATACCTCTACACACATTTAGCTCCTATTCGTCTCGTTCGCCGCCATGTGTCAGTCCATACACGGTGAATTCGAATCGAATGCGCACGAGAACACGCGTACATACGCGAAACGGAACGTTGAAATCGATTCGTGCTCGGCTGAATCGCGGGGCGGAGCAAAGTTAGGCGGCGGTGAATCCCGCCACAAGCTGAAAGCTGCAGACGCAACAGACGCGGTCGCTGGCCGGTGAGCGAATCGGTCGCGCAACACAGCACCTCTTCCGCAGACACCACGTGCCCACCGGTGCTGGTCGAGCAGTGGAGCAGGCGTCGTCCGAAGATCCGACGGCCTCGTCCGAGAGCAGGCACCGGTGCGCGAGCGACACGTCTGCCTACACGCCATATACAAATCACAAACGTTGTGTATCAAAGTGCCAAACTCAACAGTTTTGAGAGCCTATTTTAAATCCAACTGGCTTCAATGTCTACACGTGGTAGAGAGCATATACAAATCACAATCGATGTGTATCAAAGTGCACAAACTCAGCAGTGATTTTGAGAGCCTATTTCAAATCCAACTGACTTCAATGTCTACACGTGGTAGAGAGCATATACAAATCACAATCGATGTGTATCGAAGTGCACAAACTCAGCAGTGATTTTGAGAGCCTATTTCAAATCCAACTGGCTTCAATGTCTACATGTGGTAGAGAGCATATACAAATCACAATCGATGTGTATCGAAGTGCACAAACTCAGCAGTGATTTTGAGAGCCTATTTCAAATCCAACTGGCTTCAATGTCTACACGTGGTAGAGAGCATATACAAATCACAATCGATGTGTATCGAAGTGCACAAACTCAGCAGTGATTTTGAGAGCCTATTTCAAATCCAACTGGCTTCAATGTCTACACGTGGTAGAGAGCATATACAAATCACAATCGATGTGTATCGAAGTGCACAAACTCAGCAGTGATTTTGAGAGCCTATTTCAAATCCAACTGGCTTCAATGTCTACACGTGGTAGAGAGCATATACAAATCACAATTGATGTGTATCAAAGTGCACAAACTCAGCAGTGATTTTGAGAGCCTATTTCAAATCCAACTGGCTTCAATGTCTACACGTGGTAGAGAGCATATACAAATCACAATCGATGTGTATCAAAGTGCACAAACTCAGCAGTGATTTTGAGAGCCTATTTCAAATCCAACTGGCTTCAATGTCTACATGTGGTAGAGAGCATATACAAATCACAATCGATGTGTATCGAAGTGCACAAACTCAGCAGTGATTTTGAGAGCCTATTTCAAATCCAACTGGCTTCAATGTCTACACGTGGTAGAGAGCATATACAAATCACAATCGATGTGTATCGAAGTGCACAAACTCAGCAGTGATTTTGAGAGCCTATTTCAAATCCAACTGGCTTCAATGTCTACACGTGGTAGAGAGCATATACAAATGACAATCGATGTGTATCAAAGTGCACAAACTCAGCAATGATTTTGAGAGCCTATTTCAAATCCAACTGGCTTCAATGTCTATACGTGGTAGAGAGCATATACAAATCACAATTGATGTGTATCAAAGTGCACAAACTCAGCAGTGATTTTGAGAGCCTATTTCAAATCCAACTGGCTTCAATGTCTACACGTGGTAGAGAGCATATACAAATCACAATCGATGTGTATCAAAGTGCACAAACTCAGCAGTGATTTTGAGAGCCTATTCAAATCCAACTGGCTTCAATGTCTACACGTGGTAGAGAGCATATACAAATCACAATCGATGTGTATCGAAGTGCACAAACTCAGCAGTGATTTTGAGAGCCTATTTCAAATCCAACTGGCTTCAATGTCTACATGTGGTAGAGAGCATATACAAATCACAATCGATGTGTATTAAAGTACACAAACTCAGCAGTGATTTTGAGAGCCTATTTCAAATCCAACTGGCTTCAATGTCTACACGTGGTAGAGAGCATATACAAATCACAATCGATGTGTATTAAAGTACACAAACTCAGCAGTGATTTCGAGAGCCTATTTGTCCTGCTTCTGTCTGTGGAAGAGAACAAATCACAATCATGGCTCAATGTCTAAGTGGTAGAGAGCATATCAAATCCAATCGATGTGTATGTAATGAGGGATGAATCCAATCGATGTGTGCTTAAAATCTACACAAACTCAGCAGTGATTTTGAGAGCCTATTTCAAATCCAACTGGCTTCAATGTCTACACGTGGTAGAGAGCATATACAAATCACAATAGATGTGTATCAAAGTGCACAAACTCAGCAGTGATTTTGAGAGCCTATTTTAAATCCAACTGGCTTCAATGTCTACACGTGGTAGAGAGCATATACAAATCACAATCGATGTGTATCAAAGTGCACAAACTCAGCAGTGATTTTTTGAGGCGCAGGGTCGGCGCGACGGCGCAGGGCAGGGTCGGCGCGACGTCATCCTCGGCCCAACAGGGTATCAGCAGTCGCGAGCGACACCTCTGCTTCGGCCATGGCGGCGACGCACTCCTCGTAGGACAACTGGCAGACTGCTTCGCGGCCGTCCTCATCAGCCGGCAGCTGAGGCGCTTCGTCCGCCGCAGAGACCTTCACCTGCAGCTTGTCGCAGCTGTCGGCCTGGTCAGCTGCAACAAGCAAGCGATGTGCATGCAACATCCATGAGTCCGCGTCAGCACCAGACGCGTCACTCACTCAACAACTTCAGCTCGTGGAGAGTGGCGGCGGTGGTGCCCTGTCGGATGAAATAGCTCGCTACGTGCATGTTCCTTGCGCCGGCTGTGGCAAAGAAACTGATGAGCGTCGGCTCCAAGTCCGCAGAGTTCACGATAAGCTGTCTGTAGTTGGCTTGTCGAGAAGACGCGCGCCAGCGGCGCCGTGCCTCGCCGGGCCAACCAAGCGCGTCGTGTTGTGGGGCTATGGCGTAGTCCGTAAGGCGTTGGATTCCTGACCGCGAGGTCGGGGGTTCGATTCCTTGCTGGGCGAAAACCACGGCTACCCCCTTGGGTAAGGGGTTTAACCACAAATTGCTCCGGTTTCTGGCTGTGCCGTGGCTTCGGCCTAAAATCAGTGCCAGGTGGGGGCCCGCCTTGCCTCGAAGCAGAACAACGCCCATTGTTATGTTATGTATACGGCGCCGCCCTGTGATCTTGTGATCCAGTTTACGGCCACTGTGCTGTGTTGGTCGTTGTCGTCAAAAATAAAGTTTTAGAAGAAAAATAATAAAGTTTTAGTTTTAGAAGCCACACGACCTTCGTTGGTGCTTGCTGCGTCGACCGCAGTTCGTAGACTTGCTGCACGCTGGCATCGTCGACGATCCTGTCGAACGCACGGGTCGCGTAGACGAAGGCGAGGACGACGGCTGCGGCGTCGACGAGGAGGGCGGCGGCCGTCTACACGTCAATGTCTACACGTCGTAGAGAGCATATACAAATTGCAATCGATGTGTATCAAAGTGCACAAACGCAGCAGTGATTTTGAGAGCCTCATATATCCATACATCCATACATAGGATACATCCAAACGAGGATACATACATACATACATACATACATACATACATACATACATACATACATACATACATACATACATACATACATACATACATACATACATACATACATACATACATACATACATACATACATACATACATATATGCAACAGAAACGAAAGTGCCATCACGGGCTCCATGCGTTCCTCAGTCGGTTGTAAAACCGATCTTTACGCGAACGTTTCTTTTCCGAAGAGCGCTAATTGATTGAAGAATTCAAATGGAATACGCCCTGAGTTCCACCGACGGAGTCTTCAGCCTGACGATGGGGGAGGACAGCGACGAGCCAACCGTTCGAGCCGAGGTCGAGAACTGTGTGGGCGAGCGGCTGGAGTTCGACACTCGACGAGAAGGCGAAGACGCATGGCGGCCGACGAGTCAGCTGGTTCTCCACAAGAGGGCGGTCGAAGAAGTCAAAGGTTCCGATCTCGCTTGCTGGTGCTGCGGAGACAACTGCCGACGACTGGTCCTTCGGCGCCACTCGACGACGCGCGCGCTGGGACGGCGGCCCGCCATACGTCCGCTGGCGGTGGTGTCGCAGGTGCAAGGGCTGGGCCTGGACGTCAGAGTCCTAAACGCCGTCCAAGTGGTTCGCAGAAACTGCAAGATGCTCGACGCCTTCGGCCTGGTCGTGCTCGTCCTCTTCGCCCTCATGCAAGTCAACCGCACGCTGGGCGGCAGCAGCTGGACGGTGGCGGTGCTCGGCGCCGTGGCAGCGTCCGTCTACGTCAACGTCGCACAAGCCGGAAGGATGACCTTGGCGAATTTGAGAAGCGTCTGGGTCGCATCCGTCTCCCTGCTGGGCAGCTGCGCGCTGTGCAACGAAGGCGTTCTGCCTTGGTGGTGGGACAACAGCCGCCGGAGTGCGGCAGCGACATGGGTCGACGCGGTCGCCTTCGCCGTCTACTTCCTCTACGCCGAGCGACGGCTCGACGAAGCGAGCGAAGTTCTCATGAAGTGCCATCGCCTGCTGCGCACGCCCACCTCGAGAGTCGACGAAGTCATGAGCTGGCGGCTGCGCGGACTCGACGAAGCGCAAGCGGACGTCTATTTCGTCGTCGACGGCGCCTTCGTCGGGCCGAGCCTCGTCACGATCGAGCTGCTGCGAAGAGACGAGGCGACATGCCGCCGATCCATCTGGTTTCCTGGCCACACGAGTACGAGCAGTCGCTTCACGCTCACACTCAACCGTGAGTCACGCTGCTCGTGGACTCCGACTTGTGCACAGATTGCACGCCTGTTGTAGGGCAACTCGTCGAAACGGCTGACAAGTGCGTCCTGAAGGCATCCGCTGCGGACGGGCCCGTGCCAACAACAGCGCCGACACCAGACGGATTCGCCGTGATCGTCGGAGAAGCTGAGAGACGCGACGTCAAGGGTGGCGCGTCGGCGACGAGGCTGCCACTGGCGATGCAGCTGATGGCGGACGGCGCAGAGTCTCCTCCCTTGGCCATATTGCTGCGCTCGCAGACGACGGACGAGAACGACACGTTCGACCCGCTCTTCCTGCCAGAATTGCTGGTGCCTGCCGCCGGCGCCGACCACTAGCTCGACTCGACGGCCGTCGCCGAACGCGACGCCCCACCGATAACACACTGATCTCGTTCCCCTCTATCACTGATTGCGTGTCAGTACACGCAGAGTGGATTCGAACCGAATGCACTTTGAATCGATTCACGGCACGCGTACACGCGCGAAACGGAGCGTACATACAAATCGATTCGTGCTCGGGTGAATCGCGGGGCGGAGTTAGGCGGCGGTGAATCGCGCCACAAGCTGAAAGCAGCAGACGCAACAGGCGCGGCCGCTGGCCGGTGAGCGAAGCGGCGGTCGCGCAACGCAGCACCTCTTCCGCAGACACCACGTGCCCACCGGTGCTGGTCGAGCGGTGGAGCAGGCGTCGTCCCACGCTCTCGACGGCCTCTTCCCATACCAGGCCCCGTTGCGCGAGCGACACGACGCGGTAGGCGGCGTGCAGCTGAACCGGCCGTTGGCAGCCTGCTGGCGCACGCGCAGCCGCCTGGCGCCTCTATCCACCTTGGAGGCGTCGAGCTTGCCGTCCACGTAGAGACGAACCAACAGCGACTTGAGCCGGTCCTCGAGCGGACGCGGCGCTGCCGACGACGACGACGCGGCCGGCACCGTCGACGCGGCGCCCTCAACGGCTTGGCCTCGCTCTTCGGAAGGCGCTGTCGCCGCGCTTGGTGGAACTGCCGGCACTTGTTGCTGAGCCGCTGCTGCTAAAGGAAAGAACCGGCTGCTGAAGGGCTTCGACCACTCGACTTTTCTCACCTTGCGGAAGACCTCCTTCGAGCGGAGGGCGCGGCGGCACGAGCGCTGGCACGGGCGCACCGACAGGACCAACAGAGCTGTCGAGGCTCGGCGACAGCGTCGGGAACCTGGCCGGCGGAGCAGCAGCAGCGGCAGCCGCCGCCCTCCTCGTACCGACCTTTCTCGTCGACGAGCCGGCGCTTGTGCCGTCCGAGCCGAGCTTCAACTCTGCGATCGGCCGCATCGGCTTCAGGCGCAAAGCCCCGCTCGTCGAGAAACGCACTCTTCGCAGCGTTTGGCTCCTTCGTTGCGGTCGCCTGGCCTGCGACGACTGAAGGAACGGGACTCTTTGACGTCGCCCGTTGCAAGCGGGACTGTTGCCCTCGGGAGCTGGCGTCCGCGTTCGTCCGACTAATTCGACAGCCGTTGGAAGCGTCTCCATCTTCATCGTCGTCACTGGAGGAGTCGAGCCTCGCTTGGCGCCCTTGTCGGCTCAACCATCTGCCTACACCGTGCGACCGCCCGTGAAGGGCGACGACGCCATGTCGCCATCCAACACCGCGTGCGCGAGCGCGAACCCTTTTTGCGAGCAGTGGAAGTGGACGGTTGGAGGGAACTAGAGGACGTCTCGGCGAGCATGACCGACTCGGGAGCGCGGACGCGTCGACTGGCCCTGTCGCTGGGTTCGTCCATCACGTCGAAGGACGAGCTAGACGCGTGCCTGACCGCGTCTGCAGCCTCTAGTGGCGTCGGCGCCGTCAGGGACACACATGGCAAACTGATGAGCAGGCGATCGGGCGCGGCCGCCCTTGACGACTCCGCCGGCGGGCCCGATAGAACAAGACAGCATCCTCTTGAGGTACGCCAGTTGCTGCCCGTCCAGATTGTAGCTGTCGATGTTGGGAATCACTTGCCTACGCATTCTGAAACAACTAAACCAGTATTATTCACAGGAGCGCGGGGTTGAGGCGGAGCATGCCAATCTTCTGGAGTGCAGACGCTAGCCCTTACCGATCGCGCATGCTTTGAAAGCTGTGATGAGTAACGCGCTCCCGCTCTGCCAGTCGCCACAGCTCGTTTCCAAAGGGCGTACGAGCGGCAGAATTCCCTAATCGAATGGTGACAATGGAACTCGCGAATGCGAAACATCGCAAACAAAAATTTGGAACCCTCTTTGAGCTGATTATATAGGAACTCCAGCATGTCCAGATCGTCCACCTCCGTGTAGCAGCTACGGCCGCCACCGGCGTTCTCCGACGGCATCTGCGCTGAGGTCACCGCAGTCCACGCGTTCCCAAAATGCAAACTTTATAATTTTAAGGGAATACCCGATCCATGTGAACCATGTGAACCATGTGAACGAGAGCTTTGTTATTTCGGTGCGATATTTTTCTTTCTTGTCTCCCCGTCTCGCATATCTCTAAACCGGGGGGGGGGGGTGGAAAGGTTATCGGGTGACCAAAGGCAACCGCCTCTCTTATCTGTCTGTCTGTCCGTGCGCGTGTGCACGTGCCTGTGCGTGCGCGCCTGTGCACGTGCGTGCTTAGGCTTAGGCTTTCGCTTAGGCTTAGGCTTTGCTTAGGCTTCGCTTAGGCTTCGCTTAGGCTTCGCTTAGGCTTCGCTTAGGCTTCGCTTAGGCTTCGCTGAGGCTTAGGCTTAGGCTTAGGCACGCACGCTGCGCACGAGTGCACGCTCACGCACGTGTACGTGTGCGTGCCCGCGTGCACGTGCCTGTGCGTGAACGTGCGTGAGCGTGCACGCATGCGCGTGCGCGCTTGCGTGAGTGCGTGCGTGCCTAAGCCTAAGCGAAAGCCAAAGCCTAAGCGAAAGCGAAGCCATGTCCAGAATGTAAAAATTGTGAACCAAAATATGTGTTTGATACCACGATAGTTCAGATTGAGTTGCCAGCGACAACGAAGATCTCGTGGTGGTGCACCGCGAGCGCTTCTCTATTCCCCCGAGAAGCGCCACTCCGCGACATGTTGCTGCACTGTCGCTATAGTTGCGTCGTTGTGCGCTATCCCTACTTCATGAGTAGGCTGCTCGACTCGTCCGCAGTCAGCGGCAAACAGTGGCGTAGCCAAGGGGGGGGGGGGGTAGGGAGGGGTATACCCTTTCTGGAAATCTGTACCCCCTCCCGAAACCAAATCCTGGCTACGCCACTGGCGGCAAAGTGGAGCTGTCGCACTGCGAAAAAATCCGCGCCAACTTTGGGGTTTTTCTTTAGGCAAGTGATGCGATCTGCTAAATAGAGCAGGGATGGGATTGTTCACATGGTAGTTCACAGGAAACGCTACAATTAAAATAAAAAAAGGAGACGATGCTAAGAATTAAACAATATATAAATAATATAATTAACAATTGATATAAAGAACAGACGCAAAACAAAATCAGTATTATTACTAAAAGCCTTCGACGGAGAGACAGTAGAAAAAATGTCGCACCGAAATAACGATGCTTTCGTTCACATGGTTCACATGGTTCACATGGTTCACATGGATCGGGTATTCCCAATTTTAAAGTTATCACCAAAGGCGCGCTCTATGCAACGTACCGTACTCTACGCTTGGACAACGTTTCAAAAATAGTTCGTACACGCACACACGTATAAGCCTCATAGTTTTTTGAGCAAAACAGAGGTGACCAAGCTGGCGAATGCATTTTTTACGTGATTGTTGTCGGTGGCTGAGTTCATGGAAGTTCAAAAGTACGCCAAGCCAAACAATCAAGAGAAAACCGCATTGATAGTGTTTACATGTTTGTATATATTTGCACATACATTTGCATATCTTCGCGATTGGATTATCACATGCGAAATACCCACACACACAGTGCCGAACTAAACGTCTAGGTTTTCGATTCCATTGTATATGTGGTCGGTTGATCAGCAAGCGGTCGTTGGTTGGCGACAGACGGAGAAACGAACACGGAACCGACTTATTTCAACACAAACCTTTTGACTCATCTAAGACGCGCGTTTGTTGGACGTTGCAGTGATTTTGAGCATTTGCGTGGCGATTCGTGTTAGGTTGCGGCAGCAGAGCAGAACAGTCCACTTAGACTCCACAGCGGAGCGGCCGCCAGAGGGAGAATTAACGGATTTTGTCAGTCGTGCAAACGGGCGCCAACAACGCCGTCTCAAATTTCCACGGAGCGACCGCCGCCGCTAATGTGCGCCTAATCCTGGCCGGGATTGAGCGCGCGCGCGCGCAGGCGAAAGTTCTGGCACGCTAATTCCATAATTTCTGCCAATATGCCGGCGGCGACGCCGCTGTCGATCACAGCCACGCTGACACAGCCCAAACGGTCATTCGTCAATTTATGGCGCCATCGGCCGTCTTTTCACAGGCTTTTGTCTGCACCTCGCGGGAGCCGCCGTGCCATAAAGAGAGCTCTCCGTTGACAGTTCGACCGGCCGCCAGCCGCGGCGCACGCAACTGTCATGGCGTTCGCTCTCTTCAGTGGCTAGGCGGCGAGCTGGACCACGCGGAGCCGAGTGACGTGAGTTGGCATGTTGTTGTCGTCGTCGTCAACACCGCGCTCAATCCAACACCCTTGAACAAAACCAGCGCGCTAGCAACGAATGGTCTGAACCAGCAATCGCATCTGCTCAAGCGCGCGTCGACGACAGTGGCTTGGCACTGCGGAAGAAAGGAGGATGTGTCACGACGCTGACGCAAGGAAAGAGAGGAAAGAGGGAGTGCCGGGGGCGCGAGCGACAACACCGGTCGTAGCAAGGGGGGGGGGGGAAGGGGAGGGCTGACCGAATGCCATCTCAGACGCGCAGAGTGTGGCGTACGGCGGAGCTGGTGCGCTCCTTCAAGTCGGTGTGCACCTCGTAGGTGATCGTCGACTGCGGGTCGATGCCCAGCTTCGCCTTGAGAATCTGCCTGCAACGAGAGATGTTCGTTCAGGTGGAAGCGTCGTGTGTGTGTGAGAGGGCCAGTCAGGGGCAGCGCACCCGATGCGCTTGTTCTTCTCGGTGTGCTCGACGCTGCGCGTCCACAGCGAGACCTTGTCGCCCTTGGCGCGGCAGTTGACGACGAGGCCGCACACCTCCTCGCCCAGGTCGTCGAACTGCTCGCCGATCACCGCCATCAGACTCTCGAGCCAGTACTGGTCCAGCACCTCGGCGCGACGACCCCGGTCCACCTCAACTCCGACTGCCGTGCAAAATCCGCCAGTCGCGCGCCGCCCGCGAGCGCAGCACCCATCGTACCTGGACGAGCCAGCGGCCGCCGGCCAGGTTCTGGGGATCCTCCCACATTGGCTGGATGCCGTCCTTGAAGAGATAGTAGTCCGAGCCCATGGGCAGGCCGCTCGCCAGCTGAATGTAGTTGTAGAGCCTGAAGGGGCGGGACGCGCGCGCGACTCAACCCCCGACCAGAGTACGCTTGAGGCCGCGCCGACCGACACTTACGACCAAAAGTCCTCAACGGTGTCGAAGTCGGCGACCTTCTTGAGGCACTCGGTCCAGTCCATGCCCTTGGTGCTCTTGCAGTACCAGAGCACCCATCTGTGGCGGCCAGTGCCGCGCTGCGCTCCACACGGCAGCGGCGCACGCTACCGCACCTGTACTGCAGAGGATGACGCACGAGCAGCTCGTCGGGCACGGTTGAAGTCGGCGCAACTGTGCCGCTTGAACTCGTCGCCGACGTCGCCGCCGCCGGCGCCCCCGTCGAGTTCAACTAAACGGCCCCTGCGGTCCATTCAGTCGGCCGCTCCTCACTCTAACGCACCAGCGTCGCGTCGCTCTCGGGCTCGGCACTCTTCGACTCCTCCACTGCCGGCTCTGCGGTGGCGACGTCCGTCGTCGGCTCTGGCGTGACACCGGCGGGCGGCGCTTCCTAAAAAGACGAGCGAAAGCCAATCAAATGAGGAAAACAACCACCTTTGGGTCGGTCGGCTCGGCCGCGTCGACAAGAGGAGCGGATTCTTCTGCCATCACCGTTCGCCTTCGCTTCCACTTCGACTCGCTGCAAAAAAACTACACGTAGGGGGGTGTGACGATCCTATAATGTAAACCAAAGATCCCTGAGGAATCATATCCTAGTCTTAGTCCTAGTAAATTGCTATACGCCTAACTACATGTACAAAAGGTGTCAATAATAACAAATTAGCGGTACAAGCACAGGGAGGGTTGCTTGGATGGAGTGGCCCAATGTCGGCGCCCAAGTGCACGAGCGCTGCTGCTGCTACAACCCGCTGCTCGGTAACGGACGTTTGCGACCCCGCCGGCAGCGGAATCTACGAGGTGTTAGCTAGCTCTCACTGCGGTGTGCCTAATGTCGCCGCCGCCAACTTCTGCGCCTTTTGTTGCGGTTACCTCAATCGGGCTTTGTAACAAACACTATTATTGGATCGCAAATATGGATGGATGCGCTACGTAGTCGTGAGAGGATGTGAACCGAACTACCAGTCTAACCGAGTCTACCAAAATACCAAAGCATTTTCAAAATTTACATACCCGCTGTGACCCTTTTATTCTTATTGTATGTAAATTTAATTGTGAATACCGGAGGCAAGCCGCTAGCTACGCACAAGGAAAAGGTACTCACTACGCTCTTGGGGTCCATTGGCATACCTGTAACTGGGGGGGTGGTGGGGGGGCCTTTGGGGGCCCCCCACTAGTTTTTCAACCACCCCCCAACTCCCCCCCGACCCCCCCCCCCCCCAGAATTTCCCCAAAGGATTTTCGTCATGTGTAAAACGATAAAGGTGAGTAACTGTTGGTGTTTTTCAGTGCTTTTCAGTGTTATATGACCATAAAACAGCTAAATAACACTGTTTACACCCTTTTTATACCCCAGTTAGCCCAAACAGTACCATCATAACTCAAACAAGGGCCAGCTACCCCCCCCCGTTTTTGGACTGGAGACCCCCTCCCCCAAAATCGGCCAGCTACCCCCCCCCCACTCTGCCAGACCCAGTTACAGGTATGTCCATTGGGTATTTGTTGCTGCACTGCGCAATCAATAGTTGTATGATTCAGTAGATATAGCAAAAGACATTCTCCAACACAACACAACGACGCACTTCAATCCACCATCTTTCTCTTCTTTTTGTGGTACTCGATTTTCCTTTCTTGCGACTGCCAGTAGCGCTCGAGGTTGCCGTAGTTCTTGCCTTTCTCGAGGGGCGGCAGCTCGCAGCGCGCCTGGCGCAGCTGGCGCGCGTAGTCCGTTAGCAGTCGCGCTGCCAGCACCGGCTCCGACACGAAGCGATCGCCGTTGCTCAGCCGCCACCGTAGCACGCCGTCGTCGGCAGTGGCCCCGGCGACTGGCGCCACCCATAGACTGCCGGCGGCGTCGAGCGCCTGGTCCCACACGCAGCGACCGACGTCGACAGAGTCGACCTCCGTCAAGGTACAGTCACCACCACCAGGCCCGTCCACGGACGCCGCCTCGAGCGCGACGACGTCGACGAAGGTCTTGGCGACGTAGGAGACGGAGAGAAAGAGGCGTGGTCCGCGCGCGAACGCGGACAGTTTGTGGACGCGGAGCAGCTGCTCCTGCTGGTCGCGGTCGCGTCGCTCGAAGCGGGCCAACTCGCAGCCGTCCAGCACGTCCCAGACGCGAACCGTGCCGTCGCCGGAGCCCGACACCAGCCGCTCCTAAACGGCGTCGTACGCACGTAATGTGTGTGTGTGTGTGTGTGTGTGTGTGTGTGTGTGTGTGTGTGTGTGTGTGTGTGTGTGTGTGTGTGTGCTTGAGCGCGTACCGTAACGGGGAATCGATGCTGTGAACCACTGATCTGAGAAACTGCGATCTGCTAGAGCTAGAGTCTGGGGCGCCGAGAAGCAGACTCACAGTGTCGCCTAGGCGCGCGAAGAGCAGAGTCTTCACGTAGGCCGTGTGGCCCAGACAGAAGGACTGAATGTCGAAGCAGTCGGGAAAGCGGCTGACGCGAATCTTCTCGTCGCGGTCCGAGGTCGCGACCCAGCGGTCGTCGGCGCTCAGTCGCATGTCGAGCAGCAGCGAGAGATGGCCCAGCACGTACTTGCCGCCAGCCGGCTGCCGAGTGCTGCGCTCATCCTTCGCTGCGAGTTGTCGTGAGGACGTCGCGTGGCGGCTGGCGAAAGAGCGGCAAGAAATGAATGGCTCACGGACGACGTCGACGTCTGCCGCGAGCGGATAGAGCGCCGCGTCGCCGTGTCGGTCGGCGACGAGGAGGCCGTGCGGGGCGGAGGAGAAGCAGACGGCCGTCGCCTGCTTCGGCACCGTCACCGTCCGCAAGTGGAACAGTCGCGACGGGCCGCCGCCGTCCGTGCACGGCTGCGACTGTTCAATGTCGAACACGTGCACCTGGACACGGGCCAGCGCTCCTCACTCCGCCTGCCGCAGGTCACGACGCCCAATCACCGCGTCAATAGGCGGCAGCCGAACCTGCTTCCAGTTGCTGGCGACGGCGAGGTGTCGTCCGTCGACGGAGAAGGCGCAGCAGAGCGTCTGGATACCGAGCTGCTCGGCCTTGGGCTGCGCTAGCGACGGCTGGCCGCAGCCGAGCGTCGTCAGGTCGGCGCTGCCCACCAGCGCGCCCCCCTCAGCCTCCACGACGCTCACGGAGCCGCCGACGCAGATGCACACGTGACGCGGCGAGCAGCAGACGAACGCCATCGCTACACTGTCAGCTCCTAGAACCGCAATACAACCGTCGGAGCATCATAGACGTCCTACGAAGCTAGGATACTGAGTAGAAGAGTGGATACGACTAGTCGATTCACTGTTTACTTGAGCGTGTCAAGGATTGCGACGAGTAACCACAGTGAACGGAACGAACAGTAGTGAATCAATACCACGTCTGATGGCGCGGAACACAACCGTGGCGCACTACGACGCAAGATATGCCATGATGATGATGTATCACGCGACGGAAGGACGAATGACGGTCAAATGAGTGAGGGGAGTGTCGATCAACCCGCCTTGTACGCATCCTTCAACGCGCGCACGTGCGCGAGCGCCTTCGCTCTGAGCGCGTCGTCGTGCCGACCGCCGGCCGCCCGCTGCTCCTCGCCGGCGCGCAGCTCCTCGTCCGACAGGCAGCCCAGAGACTTGACGAATTCCCAGTCGGCCGAGCGCAGGTAGGGATTGTACTCGCACTCCTCTCCCAGGGTCGTCGGCACCTAGAAAAGCCGACGATTGGGAGGTGGGCGGAAGCGCGCGGCGACACACTGACGGTGGGCATGCGCTGCGCCCGCCGCCTGAGACACCAGTCGCGCTTGTCGACCAGCCGTCTGTTGGCGCCGTCGAGGCGGACGACGAAGGCGCAGTCGTCGACGGCGTACTCGTGACCGGGAAAGACGACGGCGCTGGCCGAGAAGCGCGTCGTCAGCCGGTCGAAGGTCGCCAGCGCCTGAGCGGCGTCGCACTCGAACCACTTGCCGCAGCCCGCCACGAACACTGCAACGGACGCGCAGTTGTGGGGCCACGTCCGTAGTGTGCTCGCTTCACCGTCGCCTACGCAAGTCTCCGACAAACAGCGAATCTGGCGCCCTCGGCAACTCGACCTCAGCCTCTTCGCCGTCCTCGGTTGCGCGGTCGCTGGCGTGCAACTGAAAGACGACGTGGCCGGTCGTGTGCGCCGGCATGCGATGCGCCGTGAATCTGCACAGAACGGAACGTTCTCGAACAATTCGCCTTCGCGACCATATCGGGGCCGACACCTGAGCGAGCCGACGTTGATCACCTCCTCGTCGTCCACGGTGTCCGTAGCACCGGGGACGTCTTCCCCAACGCCGCCATATATGCGCAGCTCTGGGAAGCGCTCCTTCAGCTTCTTGTTGCCCATCGAGTGGTCCCTAGAGAGCTCAGTGTCATTGAACGAAGCTACATGCTGTGGCACTGTGCTTCCGCGAGGTACAGTGTAGATGCTTATACGCGACATGGGCTAAGAAGGAAGAAGCAGAGCTGCGACTCGCCAGTGTCGGTGTGTGGTGAGCACGGCGGCTGGTTCGAGTCGGTTGTCGTCGAGAACGGCGAGGACGGCGTCGGCGTCGCCGCAGTCGACGAGCGCGCAGTCGGCCGAGTCGGTGTCCAGCACCACGTACGCGTAGTTGTCCGCGCCCACGGGCACGACGATCACGTTCACCTCTGCAAGACTAGTCAGCCAGCTCAGCGAGCCGCAAGAGACGCTGGCGCAAGGAGGGACGCGGACGCACGCGCGCACTCAATGACGGTCGCCTTGCTGTGGCCGTTCGGGTGGAGCGCTTTCGCAGCCTGCAGCTCGCGGCCAGTGTACCACGCGCCCAAGGCCGTGTTCGAGTACAGCGTGTACCTCAACCCACCACCCACACGCTACAACGAACAAACAGCAAAAAAGACATGCTGAGAATACGGATCCGGAAGGCCCTTTGAATAGCGGTGGGTGTCTTTGTGAGATACCCGTATACATTCGTGAAATCTGTTGATCTCTAGTGTCGCTAGTGATTTTGTGTGCCACGTACGGTACCCGAGTTAGGTGCGTATGCACAGCAAAAACAACAAAACCCCAACTTGCCGGGCCAACAAACATCCACACCCAACCATTGCCCTTGCACGCCCATGGTCCTCTTACAGAACCCGCACTACTATGATTAGAACGCACAAGATTTTGAATCCAAATCCATAGTTTCCGGAAGACATAAGGACGACAGCAAAGCAACGGACGCGCCAGCAAACAGTCTGTACAGCGAGAAATAGAAACGAGATCACATTTGGCCACATCCAGCAGGTGCAGTTCACAGCTGCATCTAACAGTGCCTGTGTGTCATTTCTAGAAGCTGTCAGGTAAAGAATGCAAGGCAGAGTGGCATATTCGAGCAGTGTAAAAAGAGACGGACGACAGACGAGGAGTGGAACGTACATTTTGAGTGCATACGGTAGCTACTGCACGTACTGTATCGTATTATCTTACCAGCGTATCTACGGGAAAAGCTAAACCATTGTACCATTGTACAATTGTACCATTGTACGGAGAGAAGCACACCATAATATTTTAAATGCGTTGACTATCGATGCTCAACAGTTAAATACTGAAACAACGCGTCACACGCCAAATTTCTTTTCAACGTTTCAATATACCAACACGCGCACATTGCACCTCACACCGACGCAGCCCCAGCTTTCAATTGCGACTAACATTGCAACAAATGGCACTACCGAAGTTTCACACAATGCACAAGCGACGCGACTCCAACAACATACCAGCACGATACCAGCACGCCTCCAGCACGATACGCAGGTCCGTGGCTGAGCAATCTCACAAGAGATGGAGTGGATCGAGCGAGCAAGTGAGGGACCGACCGTGGGCAAGAGAGGAGGCGCCCGAACGCGAGACGTCCTCCTCGCTGTCGCGCGGGACGAAGGAGCGGCACTCCACCGAGAGGAAGGCCGCCTCGAACTGCCGACTGTGCGCGGAACAACACCAGGCGGTTGCAGTCGAGCAGGCGCCGGCGCAGGGCGCACGTACACGCACGGTCAGCAGTCGGCAACGGTCAGCAGTCGGCGACGGCACCGACAGGACGTCGTCTCCACCGGTCAGCAGTACGCGACGGTTAGCAGTCGGCGACGGCACCGACAGGGCGTCGTCACCACCGGTCAGCAGTCGGCGACGGCACCGACAGGGCGTCGTCTCCACCGGTCAGCAGTCGGAGACGGCAGCAGCAGGCAAACTGAGAGGCACTGAGAGACGGCCAACTCGCTGAGTTTTCCGCCGGGCAACAGCACACACAGTGCGTCGTCTACCGAATCCACAAAGTGCGGCTTCAGCAAGCCCTCCGAGCTGATGTTGTTGTTTGGTTTGTCGCCATTCATTTTCTAGCACAGTTTCTCTGCATTCAAACTCAAAAAAAAAATCCGTGGCGAGCATGTGGGGCGCCCCACCTTCCGTAGTGCCATTTGTTGCAATGCTAGTCGCAATGGAAAGCTGGGGCTGCGTCGGTGTGAGGTGCAATGTGCGCGTGTTGGTATGTTGAAACGTTGAAAAGAAATTTGGCGTGTGACGCGTTGTTTCAGTATTTAACAGTTGAGCATCGAGAGTCAACGCATTTAAAATATAATGGTGTGCTTCTCTCCGTACAATGGTACAATTGTACAATGGTACAATGGTTTAGCTTTTCCCGTATCTACTAACGTATCCGATACAACGCATCTTACTATCGTTAACGTTGTTCGATTATGTAAAACAGTACTACCGAACATCGATGCTACCATTTTTTTTTACCGATGTATGCATAGAAATAACAGTAGTTAATCGTATTTTGTGTTTGCTGTACATTCGATTTTCGTTACGCTGGCGTCGCTGGCAGCCGAGAATCGCAATTCGCAAGACACCGTTGGGCGTTGGTAGAAACGTCAGAAGGCACCAGTAATCGTATCGGCGGCTGTGTGATGGCGGTGGCAGCGGTGCAGCAGACAACACTTCATTGACGACGACGATCATGACAAACAAGTAACAGATTAGCAGAATCATTTGATTCAACAAATGCCAAACTGTATGCAAATAAAGGTTGTACCGTGTTAAGTAAATACTTTTTTGAATTCCAAGTGACTTTTCGGGGTGTTCGGAAGACTGTTCGGGATTTTCTCAAAACGCTAACACACGAAATCCCACTTATTTGCAAATGTACGCACCGAAATAGCATTCGTTTAGAATCGGATTTCGCGTGTACACGGAATATCGAATCCCATTGTTCGTACTGCATCCCCCCCAACCAGAACCACTGTGGCGGCTGTCTTGTCCGTCCAGTCGTTTGGAAGCGCTGCTGACTAAGTCGAGTCGAGCGTGACTCAATTCTTTTCCCTATTAATTTATTGTATCTTTTGAAAACCACTTAACAGCTCTGTCGGCCCCACTGACGCGCTCCCAGCATTCGCCTTGTTCCCGGTCGTGTCCGACGACGACAGCTGGCTCTTCTCGACAGCAGAATGCCGGGCGGAGGCTGCGCCGAGACCGACCGCAAGGTGCTCGCCATTCAGCGCAAGAAGAAGGGCAAGACCAAGAAGAACAAGAAGGACAAGGCGAAAACCGCGCCCTCCGCCACGACGACGGCCGCAACGGGCGCCAAGAAGACGCCCAAGCATCCGCAGGCGGCGTCTCCGCCCCTGAACGGAAAGGATTCGTTGGATTCGAACTCTTCGTCAGTTCGCCACAGTCTCTGCTGTCTCTGCCGATATTAGTCGTAGCGTCGTGTGTTGCAGGGACGCGGAGGGCGGCTACTACTCTCCGAGCGGTGGCGGGGGCGAGCAGCAGCTGAATCGGTCGTTCAGCGACCCCGAGTTCACGGCCTCGGCCGGCAGCTGTCCGCTGGGCGTCTCGGCCACGTCGGCGCCCATGCAGGACAGCTCGCCCAGCGCCGGCGGCTCCGACTCCCCCTACGAGGACGAAGCCGAGCCGGCCCACGGCGAGGCGAGTCTTTTTGAGGCTCGGTCTTCTGCGTGCGCGCGTCCCCGCTCGCGTTGTCGACGTCGCGAGCGTCTAGGACGACGAGGAGATTCTGGGCAGCGATGAGGAGGAGCAGGAGGACCCCAAGGACTACCGGAAGGGCGGCTACCATCCCGTGAACATTGGCGATGTCTTTAACGGCAGGTCGGTGTGGTGGCGTCTTGTTGTCGGTAGTCCTTGTGAGCTGTGCTGAACCGCTGGCATGGCACTGAAGGTACCACGTGATCCGCAAGATCGGCTGGGGCCACTTCTCGACGGTCTGGCTCAGCTGGGACACGTTCAAGAAGCGCTTTGTCGCCCTTAAGATCGTCAAGTCCGCCGACCACTACACGGAGGCGGCGCTCGACGAGATCAAGGTGCGTGCGTGCGTGCGATCAAGGTGCGAGTGGACTGTGAGAACCGCAACACTGCAGCTGCTGACGGCGGTGCGCGAGAGCGACGCGGACGACCCGCACCGGGACCGTACGGTGCTGCTGCTCGACAACTTCCTCGTCAACGGCGTCTACGGCAGCCACGTCTGCATGGTCTTCGAGGTCTCTCTCTCTCTCTCTCTCTCCCCTCTTTGCACACTCCTCCGGCGTCGAGACGACACCTGAGTGGCGCGTGGGTTGCAGGTGTTGGGTCACAACCTGCTGAAGCTGATCATCCGCTCCAACTACAACGGCGTGCCGCTCGACAACGTCCGCTCGATCGTCCGCCAGGTGCTGGAGGCGCTGGCCTACCTGCACGACAAGTGCAGGATCATACACACGGACATCAAGCCCGAGAACGTCCTCGTGCGTCCTCTTTTCTGCCTGTCTCTTCTCACGCGCGCCGACTGCGCGGACGTGCGTTGTAGGTGGTGCTGCCGAGCGAGCAGATCCGCCGTATGGCCGAGAGCGCGGTGGTGGGCGTGAAGCGCGGCGTGAAGATGTCGGGCAGCGCCGTGTGCACGGCCCCGCTGGCCGAGCAGCGCAAGCTCGAGGAGGCCATGTCCAAGAACCGGCGCAAGAAGCTGAAGAAGAAGCGCAAGAAGCAGAAGGAGATGTTCGAGCAGCAGCTCGTCCAACAGGGCCTCGCCGTGCACGTCATCGAGTCGCCCAAGGAGCCCCAACCGCCCCCCGCCTTCTTCGCCGCCAACCAGCGCCTCTCCAGAGGACAGACGCCCGGCAAAGAGGTGCCCACCGCCAAACCAGTTTATGCCGGTCCTCGTCCACTACTTAGTCGCTCGCTCTTGTGTTGAGGAGCACCATCGGAGTCAGTCGCCAAGTCGGGACTACGCCAAAGAGCAGCTAGTGGCAGCGGCGGCGGAGGAGTCGTCCTCGCTCGAGAAGTCGCCGACGACGACGACGCTAGGCGCTGGCGACTCGGCGGCCGCCCAGAAGACGACGGAGCCGCACCCGGCGTCACTGTCGATCGAGGACCAGCAGCGACTGAAGAAGAAGCTGAAGAAGGCGAAGAAGAAGAACAAGAAGCGCGTCAAAGCCGAGGAGGCGGCCAACGACGCCGCGTCGCACGATGCCAAGGGCCTCAACGGAGAACTCGCCGTCAGTGCGCAGTTTTAAGACGCCGAGTGCCACCGTGAATATTCGCGCGGCTCTGCAGCGTTCGGAGTCGCCGACGGACGACGGCAGCTACTACGTCTCGCCTCCCTCCGAGCTGGCCGACGCGCCGATCTCCTGTCCGCGCCAGGACGACGACCGCGTCGCCTCTCCCTCGCGGCCCCGCCGACTAGGGGACGACATCGTTACGGCCAACGGCCTCCCCGACGCCGCGACCGCCACGCCTCGCAAGCCGACCACAGCAGACGACGCGGCGTCGGACGTTGGGTCGCCCGACTTCCTGCCGCGCATTGGCTCCGACCACAGTCCCACCGGTACTCAACTCCGCGTCGTCTTCCACTCAGCTTGTAGCGCTAGCTCGTGTCTCCATCGCTGCAGACGAGGAATACCTCCGGCCGAAGGTCGACGAGCCCGATCCCGTCGTTGACGTCTGTGATATGTCCGTCAAGATCGCGGACCTTGGCAACGCCTGCTGGACCGTACGTGCCCCCCCCCCTTTGGCGGCGCGCGTTGTCCGTGTTCACAGGGCGCGTTCGCGTTCTCTGCAGCACCACCACTTCACGGAAGACATTCAAACGCGCCAGTATCGCTCGTTCGAAGTGCTCATCGGCGCCGGCTACGGACCGGCGGCCGACATCTGGAGCACCGCCTGCATGGTGCGTCGCGTGCTCGGATTCGATTCGAGTGACGAATGCCCGCCGCGACTGGCGCTTGCGTTGATGGCAGGCGTTCGAGCTGGCGACGGGCGACTACTTGTTCGAGCCGCACAGCGGGGCGGGCTACTCGCGCGACGAGGACCACCTGGCGCATATCATCGAGCTGCTGGGACCCGTGCCCGAGCGCCTCATCAAGCGAGGCCAGTACTCGAGGGAGTTCTTCCGCAAGGTGCGCGCCACTCCCACCACTCCCAAACCCCTGTGCTCCCTGGGACGGAGCGCTTGCTGGCGTGCAGGACGGCGCGCTGCGGCACATCCAGCACCTGAAGCCCTGGTGCCTCCAGGACGTGCTCATGCAGAAGTACGACTGGCCGGCGGAGGAGGCGAACGCGCTCGCCTCCTTCCTCACGCCCATGCTCGAGTTCGACCAGGAGGCGCGCGCCACCGCCCGCCAGTGTCTCGCCCATCCCTGGCTCGCGATGCGCAGCGCCCAGCCCTTCCCCAGGGACCCGCTCGCCTCCGGAGCCGGCGCCGACAAGCCGGCCGACGGCCGTCGGCAGCCGTCGGGCCGCAACGTCGACGCCGCCGGCCGCGCCAGCAGTGGGGAAGACGGCGACGCGGACGAGAGAGTCGTGCAGCAGCCGAGTCAGCCCAAGAAGTGCTCGAGCGTCGACTTGGGCGGACTCTAATCGTTTAACCGTCGTTTCACTAAAAACCATGCTTATTTCTGTACCGGTAAGCCAATGACGCTGGAAGGAGAGGAGCTGGCACGACTCTCAGAGGCGCTAGGCTCTGACCGGGACGGAGGTCGCAGAGTGGGGCGGCGAGGTCGCGTCGGCTGCTGTGAGCTGCTCGTGTTCGTCTGTGTGCCGTTCGTCTGTCTGTCCTCGCTCACCGTCCTCCTCACCGTCGCCATCTCGGGCCTCCTCTGCGACGGCGCGCCCCACCCCGCGCCCTGCCTCCCTCTCGCCGCCCAGCCTCTCGGCGTCCCCACCTCCCCAGCTCCTTAGGCGCACGGCCCCCCGTCCCCCCCCCCCCCCCCCCTCTAGCTCGCTGTCTTCTCTTGGGCTCCGTCTCGCGCACCTCCGTTCGTCCGCCGACCGTTCTCTTTAGCTAGTGGAGTGAGCTGGACGACCAGTGGCTCGCTCGTCGTGGCGCGCTGCAGCTGCGAGGGCGACACGACCTCGTCGGGTGTGGGTGCGTCCGTGTGTCTGTATGTGCGCATGCGTGTGTGCCGTGGTGACTGCTCTACTGACTGACCACCGAGCCGCCGCGCACGTCACTCCCCCGCCCGTCCGTCCACCCGCATTGTTTGTCTCGTTTTATTGGGCGCGACCGCGCACGCTTTACTTGAGGCGCAGAGCAGCCAGTCAGCGAACTTTTGTGCCGTGCGCGCGCGCCTGTCGATGTCGGCGAGAACGGTTCCGGCAGACGCGCTCGCCCGAGTTTGGATGTCGAACGAGTCGGCGCATCGTGGTAGGGAGTTGTCGACGAGCTACGCTCGGGAGGCGGGCGTCCCTCCCTCCGACGGGCCGGGCGCGCTATGGATCTGATCTTGACGTGCTGGACGGGCGCGCTGCGATCGTCGCCGCTCGGAACACGGCCGCGTTCGTTGATTGCTTATGCATATTGCGCTTGACGTCCCCCGTCGCTCGCGAGCGCTTAGCCGCGCCGCCGTCGGCTGCCACCTGCGCCATGAGGGCACTAACTCGGCCGACGGCAGCGCCGCTAGCCGCTCGCTCGCTCCTTCGTCATAATACTTCCGCTCTCTGCGAGTTGTAGACTGGCGAAGAGTCGGGCTGGCGGGCGCGCCGTTCGAGGAACCTCGTGGCGCATGTGATAACGGCTAGCATCGCAAGCCGCGCAAGGCTACAGGCAAGCGGCGCGCTGCTCGTCGCATAGGGAGCGCTCTCGTGTCGTGTCGCGCCCTGCGGTTCCGTCCCACGACGACGTGACGACCTGACCCTTCTCGAAACACTACCGCGTGAACGCAACAGCGTAAAACACTACACTTTACGGACTGACGGACGTGTTACACAAGCACTAACTAACCTACGCTTATCGACTCACGGAAAATTCGAGCGTCCGTCGTTGCCCGCGGCCGGCCACGAAAACAACTTTTTTTGGTTTTGGCTTCGTCCTATTTTTCGCAAGGTCACGTGGGGGAGTCGGGGGGGGGGGGTGTTCTAAGGCGTGGCGACTTCGTCGTCTTCGGATGATTCGGGAGTGACGCGCACCTTGGCCTCGACCGTGGAGAGTTTGCGTCTGAGATGTGGCGACAGCGGCGGTATGTAGGCGCGCGGCATGAGCCACGTCGACAGGTTGAACAGGTCCAGAAACACCTTGTAGCGGTCACTAGAAGGCGCGGGTCAGTCGAGCGGCCAGGCGCATTAGAGAGGCGGACACTCGCCTGACGGTGCTGCGAAGGTACATGTAGCCCGAGGAGCCGCCCGTGCCTCGCTTGCTGCCGAGCATTCGCTGTACGAGCATCACGTGGTTGTCTGAACGCGGAGAGGCGCGCTCCCGGCCGCCCACGAGGAGGCAACGGACGGCCAGTAGACGCGGACGTACACCTCCACTTCGTGATGAGAGAGTCGATGTCCATGAGGTAGTTGAGTATCTGATAGGGGCCGGAGAAGCGGGGCTCGTCCCGGTAGAAGTAGATCATGAGCGCGCCCTGCATCGCCTTGTGCGACAGCCGGCGCTCGCCCTTGCGCACGAGCTCCTCGTGCATCGCCGGCTCGATGATGGTCGCGAAGGTCGTCTGCAAACGCCCTCCCCCCATCCCTTCGTCTACCAGTGACTCTCCTCTCTCTCCGGCGCCCACCTGCGCTTTCTCGACTTCGGCGAGCAGCTGGTTCGCCTGCTCCTCGCCTAGACTCTCACGCTCGATTCTCCGCTGTAGAGACGAGGCGCATTCGTAGCGTTGTTTTACTGCTTCCACACACATTGATATTTTTTTTTTTTTGTTTTTGTTTTTTGTGTTTGTTTGGATTTGGTTATTGTTTAGGTTTTGTTGGTGTTGTTGGTGTGGTTGGGTTATGGCGCTCGATCGTTCGTTTTTTGGAGATCTTGGTTCGGTCGTTCTATATCGTTGTATGCATTTCGCATTTGCTTTTGCTTTGGCGGGCTCGTCTTATGGTGGCGTGTTCTCTGTGCTGTGCTTGACTCCCTCTCCATCCGCCCTGCCCCCCCTCTCTTCATCCCCCTCTTTGGTCGGTGCCTCTTCTGGGCTCGTTGTTTTTCTCTGGTTTGGGCGGGCTTTTTTTGGGCTCTCTTTTTACCTTTTTTTTTTTCCTTTTTTTTTGACTCACTGACATGCTCACGCGTTCTTCTGCCCAACAGTTTACCGTTACGCCTCATCATGCTACATTGATCTCTCTCCGCTACAGTTACAGTAGTTACAGTAATCTTGAGAGAGTGTGCCAATGAGTAGTACCGTACACGCTCTCGGTACACTGCAGTGCCTACGTACCTCGACGTTGCTCTTCAAGTCGGCGATGTACTTTTTGACGGAGTAGACGTAGCGCTCCCAAAAGCTGGGGCTCTCCTCTTTGGTCATGACTCCAGGCGTGCGCTCCAGCCATTTCTAGAACGGCAGTGGGGCGCTTGTCGTTGGTGGGTGGGCCTACGGCCGCCAGGGCGCCCACCTGGACGGTGTCCAGCAACGAAGGCTCCGTCTCGGAGCGGACGAGCCGCTCGCGGTCGACGGGGTCGCGAAAGACCTGCTGGTAGAACTGACTGTTGTACTTGACGCGGCGCTCGCTCGTCACGCCCAGCTTGTTCTCGAGCAAGCGAAATTGCAGACTCTGGAAGCCCGACGCCGGTGACGTATATACATGTGTCGGCTATATACATGTGTCGGCCGACACATCTATATAGACAACTGATCTAGATACGTATACGTATCTACATGTGTCGGTTCTATATACATGTGTAGGTCGCCAGTTCTAAACTTCCTGCGGCCCACAAGGACAGAATGGCCGCAGATTGTAATCTAACTGACTGCGCCAAAAGGGCCACAAGAGGAATCTACACTGGTTTGCCAACCTCTCCCCTTCCCTCCTACGTTACACGGTCGCTTCGTAGCAGTTGACTTACACAAGACTACGTACAATGTAGGTAGCTCGCTAGCGTAGCTACACAAGCTGCACCTACTGAGCGACGCAAGATCTGTGACGCAGAAACTGTGTGTATGCTTGTGGTCGTGATAAGGTGAGGTGAACGTGGAACAGAAGGCAGCCGAGCCGCAGGTCGTTAGGTTTTCTACACTTACATCTGTAGCATTAATTGGCATTGATTAGGCAAGGTCTTTTTTATTGTTCATCAGTAATTAATCAGGCAGTAGCATTAATTAGGTAAGGTCACCCCCAACTAAATGTTACACTTGGAGAATAGCAGTGGCAGCCACTTTGAGCCCATGATTCGCTGTTGACCGTCTGTTTATTGTGTCTGTTGCTTGGCGTTATCAGTTTCAGCATAAGTTATGACAGGAGAATTTGACTCGCACTGCAGATGTATATAGACCGACACATATAGATACGTATACGTATATACATCAGCTGTCTATATGAATGTGTCGGCCGACACATGTATATAACCGACACATGTATATACGACACCGGACCCAAGTGGTAGCTGAACAAAAAGGTCGACTGTCTTCTCGTCGCCAGGAAGTATGAGTTGTCCCTACCGAAACTCGATAAAGTCAAGCGGCGACATCGTCTCCATGATCTGCAGCTGGTCGACTAGCAGCTGAAGTGCAAACCGACAAATGCGTGCGTGCGTGCGTGCGTGCCCATTTCGTACTTTGAAGATGCGCTGCGTTCTCTGGAGACCGGATACGATGCGCAGCGTCGCTCGCTCGTCGACCGTCTAGGCGGTAGCGCCACGTGTGCATATGTGAAGATATATATACCCTGTACTTAGGATAGCTTTAAAATTTTTATCTAGGAGCGTGCTACTGACCTTCTTGTTAAACAAGTCGCGGACGCGATCAAGGTCGAAGATGATCTGCTTGAACCAGAGCTCGTATGCTTGGTGGGTGACGATGAAGAGGTGCTCGTCCGCCACCTCCTGTCCGCCTTTCGTGCTCAGCAGCTGCTGACAGGACAACAACTTGTCCAGCTGCAATATGCACAACAGTCACAACTATACACTCGCTACGTATATGCCACCAGAATGTCTATGCAGCCGCTGGCTGGCTGCCATTCATTGAATTGATTTTCGTTGCTGATCCCAAGACACGTGGGTGCGCACTGCGCGGACACGTGGGCGGTGCGGAGAAGGTGGTGCAGGCATCGAAAGCGACTGACTTGCAAGTATTCGGGGTAGGTGTTGCCGGCGTCGGCGTCGGCCTTGTTAAAGCCCTCCTGGTCCGCGTCGTGCAGCTGCAGCGCCTCCATTCCCCCGCCGTACGGGCACGCCATCGCTGCTCTCCACCGCTCGTCCTCTCGCACCTTTGCTACGTCCAATTTAATGCCGCCGCCGAAGGCGTCGCGTCGTCGCCACGACACATGGCCCGTTTTGATACGTTTTTACGCACGCGATCAAAGGCCGATAAGGAGCGCGTGTTGTTTCGACGCGCGGACGGCTTAGCGTCCGAGATTCGGTCGAAACGGCCAGTTGACGATGTGTCGGTCGTCAACAACAGCGCCCGGACAGCTGAGGGCACGCCGGCCAAAGCATGATTGGCGTGAGAAGCAAATGTTGTGCAAACACCATGCACGTACGTACCGCCGTGCACGTGGCTGGGTGCTTGCAGTGAAAATTGTCAACGTGCTTGCAACATTTTCAGACATAAAAAGTTTGAATAGAGCACTACACGGTAGAACAAGTCTAACACACTAACAATGTCTGTACACATACACCGAAACTGCGTGAACCAACCGACACGTACAACGTAGGTACATTGGTCGCGCGAACCGACACGTACATTGTACGTTAGGTACATGTACAACAGAATGCGTACAGCATACAATACGTGTAACACGCTCATACACAGTGGGCAACAGGGCTACTTTTTGTGGGACATGCTGTTGAAGTGGTGTTTTTTCTTGCAACGGAGGCCTGCTCGCTTCGTCGGCTGAGGCGGAGCGATAAACGACCTAGCCCGCGAGTGCGCTACAGTACAAAAAGTTACAGCATACTCGTTCATTGATCTGATCTGATCTGTTCATACTCGTGCCGCAACTGGCAATCGGTGCTTCAACGTGCTTCGCTAGTGCTGCATTTGTTGGTAATCGTGTGTTGAGGGTTGAATTTCTCAGTCGAGTTCTCAGTCAGAGTCGGCGCGTGATATCCAGCAGGAACCAAAGAAACATTGCCTGATCCGTGTGGGCGTTTAAAAATAGTTACATTCACTCTCGACTCTGCTCCAAACCGATCAGCTCAGCCAGTCAGCAACTAAGTAAGGCCTAAGCCGAAGTTTACCCAATGTCTTCAAATCTGAGAAAACCTTCCTTCTATCTACCACTTGTGGAAAATGCACCGACTATTACGGTGGAGGGTACCGATAACCGATTCTGTATTGGAGAAAACGATCCGAGAACTGTAGTACGGTACTGGCAAATTTAGTACGGTACTGGCGTTTGCGCCACGCCTCACTAACGAACTACGCCGAGTAGTCGGACGGGACCCGTTTGGGATGTACGGACAGGAGTTGACGACGAGGTCTTCGGCCGAGTGGGATTTCGCGGCGGGCGAGGCGCTGGCGCGTGAGCGCGTCAAGGTGCTGGTGCTGGGTGAGGCGGGCGTGGGCAAGACGACGCTGTGCCAAGCGCTGGCCGGCAGGGCCTGCTCCTCCTCGTCGTCAGCGGCTCCCTCGTGGACGGTGGGCTGCTCGGTGGAGGTGCTGGCGCACAGCTACTCGGTGGGCACGGCCGACGAGCGTCTCTTCCTCGTCGAACTCTGGGACGTGGGCGGCTCGCGGTCGCACCGCGTCGCGCGCCGCGTCTTCTACCCGCCCGTGCACGGAGTCGTCTTCGTCTACGACCTCTCCAACAACAAGACGCTCGACAACCTCTCGGCCTGGTTCCACGAGCTCTTCACGAGCGCAGAGGCGCTCGACGCCGACGACGGCGCTCGTCTGTCCAGTTCCTCGTCCCGACTCCGTCTACCGGCGACCGTCTACGATGCTCCCGACAGACTCGTGGGTCGTCTGGGCTCGCGCGCGACGACGACGAGCGGCGGGCGCTTCGTTCAGAGCGTAGCTGCCGGCTCGGTGCCCGTACTGGTGGTCGGCACTAAGCTGGACGCGGTGGGTCCGTCTGCGGACGCGAACGCGCTGGCGAGGTCGCGCCTCCAGATGCAGCTCAAGGAGCAGCAGCTGCCGTTCGAGGAGCTGCGGCTGAGCGGCAGAGAGAGCGTGGAGGCGGGCTCGACGAACGGCGTGAAGCTGCACCGCTTCTTCGACGCCGTCATCCGCCGCGTACACTACAGCAAGGCGGCCGACCGTTCCACCGCCACCGCCCCGCAGTCCCTCTCCTCCTCAGCCGGACTTCTGGGCAGGCGGCGACGACCCCAAGCCGCCCCCGCGCAAGCGCAACAACTGACTTTCACGTGACATCCATTGCTCTTGATCCCAGAGACGCCCGCCCATAGCTGTATTGTGGCCAGCGCAACAAACCATTGTTACATATGTCTGAAGTGATGTGCAGCTGTCGGTCAGAGTTCGCACCAACCATCTCTGATTCTCTCGCTGACAACGCAGCACAGGACCGCGTGGTCCCATCCCTACAACCAGTGTCACAGACTAGCCAAGTCTCCGATAGACATCTACTGGGCGGGCACTCAGCGTGCAGCGTGGTCAGCTGAAGAAGAAGGGCGACTTGAGGACGTCTTGAATGCAGAGGTCGCCCTGCTGTGGAACATTGCCGAAGACCGCTCTCATGCGGCCCACCGCGTCGGCTCCGAGCGCCTCGAGCAGGGGCTGGTTGTCGTCGTCGTCGACGTAGTGGCGCCGGAGGAAGTGGGAGAGGCGTCGCAGGGGCTCCGTCTCCTGCAGGGCGACGAACTCCTCGCGGAGCATGGCGTTCATGTCGTCGACGGTGTCGGCGTGCGTCCAGTAGCAGTCGTGGATGGACGCGTAGCTGAGGCCGGCCGCCTGGCAGCGCAGCGCCGTCAGCATCATGTGCGTACTGTCGAGCGAGTGGATGAAGTTGGGCGGGAACGCCTGCTCGTTCTTGCGCGTGCTCGGCCGGTAGTGGAGCAGCGCCTTCGACGGCCGCCGATCCCACGTCCACGCCTCCTCCTCAACCTCTTTATCCCCCTCCTCCGCGTCTTCCTCGCTCATCGCAGCCGCTCGGCCGCCGCTCCACTGCAACGACGCCGCCCTCCTACCAGCGCCCCCCCCCCCTCCCGAATGAATCGGCTCACATCAATGCGTTGCCTGCGCGGCTCCCCGGTTTCCATCCTCCTGTAGGGATGGAGGACGGGCAGGCCGAGCGGCGTCTCCCACTCCACGTTCTTGTAGTGGCGGTTCACCTCCTTGACGCACTCTCCGAACCAGTCTTGGATGCGTCTGCATGCACGTCTCGGCTCGCGTCCGCGCCGCCGACTCTCCCCGATCCGCAGTCCGCCCACTCACCTGGCATGATGGAAAGACTCGCCCAGCGCCTCGAAGACTTTCTGGACGAGATAGCGCGCCGCGTCCTCTCTCGCGCGCTCGTCGACAAGGGGCAGCTTGTCCTTGAGCTGGCGGTCGATTTGCTGGGAGGCGCCGTGCTGCGTCACCCCGTAGACGGTCGTCATGACGGTCTGCTTGATGGTCTTTCTCACGAGGGTCTCGCGCAGCATCTTGGCCGTCTCACGCGTCCGCGGGTCGCCGTTGCCGTCCGCCGCGTCCTTCTCGACCGCCGTCCGTACGATCTCCAAGACGTCCGCGTAGACGTCCTGGGGCGCAAATTCCTCGGCGCCCGTCTCGGCCTGGGCCACGAGGTTGACGCCCCTGCCGCCTCCGCTGTCGCGTCCCAGCGCCGCGTAGTGCTGCAGGCCGTTGCAGCTGCCGTCCTGGTGGACGGGCAGGCCCGAGTAGAAGGGCCGGCCCTCGGACCGCGCCCGCTCGGCCTCGGCCAGCTCCACGCAGCTGGCCAGCGTCTGCCAGGGCTCCTCCGACTCCTGCCAGAGGGCCGCCCCCTCCGCGTTCTCGCCACTCAAGTCGAAGGGGTCGGCGGCGGCGCGCAGCATGAGAGGCAGCTTCTGGTCGGCGAGACGCTCGCGCTCCGGGTACGAGAGCTGCTTGCAGTGGCCCGTCAAGTTCATGCAGTGGACCCTCAGCCAATAGTGGCCGCGCTCGTCCAGTGGGCGCTCTGAAGCGCGTCCGCTGCACTCGCGTGCGCGCGCGCGCGCCTGGGCGCACTCTTGGCGAAGAGCAGAAGTCCCCGCGTGAAGTCCTCGTTCATGTGGTGCAGGAAGTAGGGCAGGGGGTAGACGCGGCCCCGGAAGTCCATGTTGTGCGGCAGCCAGAAGGGCCGCTCGCCCACGTGCTCGGCCACGAGCAGCTTGTAGAGCTGCGTGGCGAACGTCGAGTTGCACTCGCCCACCGCCTGGCGGTACTCCTTCGACAGACGGTGGTTCTCCCGCGACACCGTCGGCGACGGCTAGAACGCGTCGTCCACCTAGTCCAGTAACAGTACTTCGACAGATACCGTAGTGCCCCCCCTCCAATAGAGCGCCCGGGCAGCGGAACGTTGCACCAAACATACAATAGTAACCCGGCGTACTATTGGAGAAAATTCACACAAGTTGTATAACTTCAGCCGCCGACCTACCCGAGCGATGGCCAGCTTTCGGCACCACTCGTTGATGTCGGTGGCGCGTTTGCGCAAGAGCGCCGCTGTCCTCAGCTCGGCGCCGAAGCGCCGTCGGTCCACGGCGTTGAGATGCTCTAGAAGACGGCAATTCGTTCGTCTGGTAGGGGGCGCGCTGGATGCTCGGCTAGCTGATGACCTTTGGGTATGCCGGCGAAGAAGGCGGCCCTCGCGTGCGAGAGCATCGTCCGATTGACCTCCCAGGGCGTGGCGGCCAGCTGGTTGAGAGCGTCCAGCACCGGCCTCACGTGCCGGCCCCTCATACGGTCCTCGAACGCCAGCTGCGCAAGCAGCCGCGCTCCCACTGCGCCAACACACGCACGCAGAAAGAAACGCGTACAGCGGAATAGACGGTGACGTTGGCGTTGGGGCTGGCCCGGACGACGGAGCCTTGGCTCAGATAGAAGCCGCCGCCTTCGCGCGTGCTCAGCCAGGGCAATGGGGGCGCCAACATCGGCAGGTCTGCAATCGCTCGGCACTTGCTCATAGCCGCGGCAGCAACTTGCCGGAATAGCAACGGTGCACCTGCCGACTTGAAGGTGGCCTTCAGTTGGACAGCCTCCGTATTGTCCTGGAGCCTCTTCGAGGCCATCGGCGAGAGCCGGACGACGGCCATATCGCCGTTGTCGACGGAGCGGCTCCGAGGCCGGCGGGCGGAGCCCTTCAGGACGCCCGTCGTCAGATTCCCGCGGCCCCTCACGCTCTCCTCGAACCAGGGCCACTCTCTGCCTTCGTGCGAGAACACCGCCTCTCTCAGCAGCAACTTCAGCAACAGCTAAACGGCACACGTTCCTTCCGGTGTTGTGCAAGACAGGGCGGGGGGGGGGGGAGGTGCGACAATCGCCGAGTCCGTACCTTGCCGAAGGACTTGGCCAGAGTGGGGCTTAGGGTGGCCGAGTCGAGTCGAAAGCGCTCTCCGTTGGTGACTTCGAGAAAGAACTCTCTCGGCGTCTTGTCTTCGGCGTCGGCAAGGGGGTGCTTTTTGCAGAAGTACGCCGCGTAGGAGTCCATGGACTGATTCAAGTCCTGCAGACGGTACGCCGGCGCGTCGCCGCCGACGGTAGAGGAAGTCTGTGTGGCGGGGTGGGGGGGGGGCATGAGACAGACCTCTCTGAACTGCGAGCCGGCCCGCGAGGCGGCCTTCTGGACGGCGCGGAAGACGGCACGTCCCAGGTCGGCGCAGAAGGCGTGCTTGGGCACGAGCACGCTGCTCCGGTGCTCCGAGACGATGCCGAGCGCCTCCGAGACGAGCGCCCCGGCCGCGCAGGCGGAGTGCGCGACGCACAGATCGACGAACACCGACATGTGCGCCTCGAAGTTCGTCAGGGCTGAAGCGACGCCCTGGACTGGACCGTGGCCTCGTCGACCGAACAGCGCCCACCAATCCACCCACCGAGCGAGCCCCGCCAGCCTTTCATCGCGGCCGAAAGACGACCGGTCCACTCGCCTCGCAACTTGTCGATGATGGGCTCTTCTCTGCAGTGCGACCGGAGCAGACTCAGCTCGAGCGTCTCGCGCTCCTCCTGCGCCTGCTGCGCTCGCACCGCCTCCTTCGCCTCGGTCTGACAACGACCGAGCGCGACGGGCTGGTGACCGAGTCTGAGTGCGGGTCAAAGCAAGTAAGTCACCTGATCCTTGAAGGCCGCGTAGGACTGTCGGACGCTGCCGACGCGCCAGCCGGAGATGCCGAGCCGGCGCAGGAGGGCGGGATCGCCGGCGAACTCCTCCGTCGTCTCGTCGGCGTCCGCGCGGAGGGGGAGGGGGCGGAGGCGCTCGCGAGCGGCCATCTCGCGGAGTCGGCTCAGCTGCTCGGGCGGCCAGTAGGCGCTCTCGATGATTTCGGCCGGGCCGAAGCGCTCCGCCTGCCGCCACAGCTGGGAGGAGCGTAGGAGTTGGGCGAATTTCTCGCCCTTGGAGCCGCGAGCGCCGAACGCGCGGTAGAGGCGCAGGAGGCCGGCGGTGGTCGCGTTCGGCGTCGCCTCGAGTCGCGCCGCGTAGTCGAGCAGGCGCGTCATCGCCTCCACCTCCGCCTTGCCCACGTCGTGCGCGAACGCCAACCGGAGCACGTCGTTCAGAACCTCAACGGCGACACTCCCACTTTCCCCAACGACACTGCGACTGCAGCACGCACGTGGCGCGCCTCACCTCGGCATCGAACCAATTCTGACTGTTCGGTTCCAAAGCGATACCTTTGCGTCTCATCTCCACCTCAGTTGCATCCGTGAGACCGGACGACAAAATCTGAATCAAATTCACATCACCGACCGAAATAACCAAAAGACAACATACGAAGCAGAAATCGCCAAGAGCATAGACGCCAGCGAATATTGGGACAGGGCAGACAAAGCCAAGCAGGGGTTCTGACTGATCCTATGCTTTGCCCTCCCCCCAACCAGCACGGACAAGCTCACGGGCACCCGCGGTCGTAGGCGGCGCAGCGCACCATGTCGTAGAAGCGTGCGGAGACGTAGCGGAGTATGGAGAGGAAGGAGGCGCCGACGAGTCGGTTGGCTTCCAGGCGCGCTCTTAGGTTCTTGCACTCGTTGCGGCGGCGCACGCGCCCCTTCTCGGCCAGCCACTTCGAGTAGCGCGTCGCGTCGGCGCGCGACAGCCGCTTTACACCGCCCTCCTCTCGCGCAGCCGCCAGCTCGAGCCGGCCGTAGCGGCTCACGGGCGTCAGCGCCTCGCTCCGACGACCCTCTGCGGTGCGCTACCGAGCTGCGACTTCCTGTGCCCACTGATCTCCGCGATGTACGAACCTGCCGCCCGGAGAGGAAGGCCGCGCCACGTCCCGACGACCACAGCCTCAGGACGAGGCGCGGAAGCGACCGCCGCCGCCAACGGATTGCTCAGCGTAGAACTCGTCGAGCTGTCGCGGCGCGCAATCGCGTCCGCTCTGAACGACTTTCGTCCGCCCATTTCCGCGATACAATTCCGAGCCAGCCACGAACAGGCGTCTAGATCGACAGCACAAGTGGACGGTGCTGCTAGTCGACGGATGTCGGCAGAAGACGACGCCGTCTCTTGACAGCACCATGCAACGAGCAAAGCCTATCATCTTGACTGACCGCTCGCTCCAGTGAGGGAACACTGCCAATTGAAACCACACAAACACATCCTAGACTTGACTAAATTCAACAAATCCTAATATATTTCAAGACCAATCCTATCAAACAACTTTGTGAAACCGTCTCCGTCTCCGTCGCCGTCACCATCATTTTGCATGCTGTTGAAAATAACATGCTGTAGGCCAGATTTTTTAAAACTGTAAACTTTTTTACGACGTCGTGTCGACGACGTCGTAGTCGTGACTGGGAGTAGGTTACGACCTGGGGACATAGGTGTAACTGGTAGGTGTAGTAGGGTTAGCCAAAAGTGCTTTGTCAATCCTGCACTGACTGCAGGTACCCTATGGCTGAATTTGTTTATTAGGTGTTTTTCAGGCCTGTGAGCAGCAGTATTGTCCAAATGTAAAAATTTCGCCTGCGGCGCTGTATTTTACCACTAAGATTTGGAGTCTTTTGGGCGCGTTTTCGGCCAAAAAATCACCAAATTTTGCCTGCGGCGCTGTTTTTTTTGCTCCAACTGACCATTGTTAGAGTCACTGAAGCGCGTTTTTGGCCAAAAATTCACAAATTTTTGCCTGCGGCGCTGTGTTTTCAGCATTCACGAAGCATTTTCTAGGTCATTATTGAGGCTGGAAAAAGAGAAATTGTATCAAATTTGGCCGTGCAGGTCACCCCCAGCGACTTTTGAAAAATCCCAGATTCACCCCCCCTCAGCTTCGATGGCCAGTTACACCTCTGCCTGGGGAGTTTGAATATACGAGAGCGATATTATGCAAACACGGTGATTAAGTCCGAAATTTGCATGCATTGTAAAGTTTAGTTTCTTCCCTTTAATTTAGCTTTCGCTTTGATTTTGCCCCGCTCCCTTGTCTTTTGGAGTTTGATTTGTCGCCTTATCGCCTTGTCGCCTTTGAAGAAGCCCTGTCGAGAAGGCAGCGACCGGGAAAACCTACTCGCGCGGGGCACTACGGTAGGAGGGGCACATTTGAGGGGGGGGGGGGGCAAGCTACGCCTGATCTCGTCTTAGCCTAAGCCTAAGCAAAAGCCTAAGCCTAAGCCTAAGCCTAAGCCTAAGCAAAAGCCTAAACTTGAGCCTAAGCCTCCCCCCAAGTAGATATCAATTGGGCTGCCCCTCCCAAATGTGCCCCTCCTACCGTATTGCCCCGCGCAAGTAGGTATTGCCCAGCGACCGCACCCGACCGCGTGGGGCGATTGCGTACAAGAGCGGTATTATTTATGTAAATACCGATAGTTTGAGTTCTGAAATTTACATGTACCGTAAAGTTTAGTTTCTTTTCCGTCGAGAATCCGACGTGGTATTCAAGTGCGCCTTGTGGCCGTCGCCCCTTAAGGCTGATTCACAATTAAAGGCTGATTCACAATTAACGGTCTTCCCATCGGTCTCGGTCTCGGTCTCGGTCTCGGTCTTCCCATCGGTCTCGGTCTCGGTCTCGGACTTTTTGACCCATGCCAAATTGACGACGCGTTGCCTCCGGTCTTGCAATGATCTTCGGTTAAATGCGCGCCTGTCAGCGTATTAAAGAGCGTACTGTGGCCTTTGTTTTCGACCTGTTTCATTCTTAATGCGACTTCCGTAGGAAACAAAAAAAGCACACGCAGTAGACGACGGGAACGCACTACCACCAGACAAACAGACAGACATTGTGCGGCAGACGCAGACCGCCGCCAGCGCTTCTGGCCGCCGCCAGGGGCGCGGACGCCGCTACAGGAGCTGTCGTCAGCGCCGCCGTCGACACCGTTGCCGCTGCTGCCGACGCTTTCGCTGACGCTGCCGCTTTTGCCGACGCTTACAGAAAATGTAGGACAATGCCGTCGAGCCCGTCCAACTTGACGTATGCAATGGCGGCGCAGATTTTACCGCCGCCGTGTCTTTAGAAACGTGCAGCCATGCCGCCGCCGTTTTTTTGGGATTTTTGGTATAAGAGCAGTCGTCAATTATCCAAGGAGACGGCGCCGCCTCCACCTGTTGAATACGACGCATCGTAAACTCTTCCTTGTTTTCAATTTCGGCTAATTTCCTAGTCGCTTTACCCTGATGCGAATACCGACAAATTCTTTGAGGGTGACGGCTATAGTAAAGCGTGACTACGGTAGCGCGCGCGTTCAACACGAGTTCAATGAAGACCGATGAAGACCGGAGCAAATGTTCAAAGTTCCCAACATCGTCGGTCTCGGTCTCGGTCTCGGTCTTCGCATCGGTCTTCGCTGTTTGGCATGGGAAGACCGAGACCGAGACCGAGACCGAGACCGAGACCGATGGGAAGACCGTTAATTGTGAATCAGCCTTAACGGTCTTCCCATCGGTCTCGGTCTCGGTCTCGGTCTCGGTCTTCGCATCGGTCTCGGTCTCGGTCTCGGACTTTTTGACCCATGCCAAATTGACGACGCGTTGCCTCCGGTCTTTCAATGATCTTCGGTTAAATGCGCGCCTGTCAGCGTATTAAAGAGCGTACTGTGGCCCTTGTTTTCGACCTGTTTCATGTTTTATGCGACTTCCGTAGGAAACAAAAAAAGCACACGCAGTAGACGACGGGAACGCACTACCACCAGACAAACAGACAGACATTGTGCGGCAGACGCAGACCGCCGCCAGCGCTTCTGGCCGCCGCCAGGGGCGCAGACGCCGCTACAGGAGCTGTCGTCCTCGTCAGCGCCGCCGTCGACACCGTTGCCGCTGCTGCCGACGCTTTTGCTGACGCTGCCGCTTTTACCGACTTACAGAAAATGTAGGACAATGCCGTCGAGCCCGTCCACCTTGACGTATGCAATGGCGGCGCAGATTTTCCCGCCGCCGTGTCTTTAGAGACAGCCATGCCGCCGCCGTTTTTTTGGATTTTTGGTATAAGAGCAGTCGTCAATTATCCAAGGAGCCGGCGCCGCCTCCACCTGTTGAATACGACGCATCGTAAACTTTCCTTGTTTTCAATTTCGGCTAATTTCCTAGTCGATTTACACTAGAAATTAACTGCAGCCCCTTTTTGTTTCCCACTCTAGAAGGACGGGACGGGAAGAGAGACCCCCCGCCGCACCCGCGCCGCCCGGTTCCCGCCCTCCGTTCCCCTATCGCGGCGCGCGACCTCCCTCCCCTTCTGCGTGCGCGACGCACGCGCTGACGACGCTGCCCCAGCGCAGCCCAGTGTACCAAACGGACCACGTGCTTTGCGTTGCGACTTGCAACCCACTTTCCAGCACAAGCATGAATCGAACGCACAAACGTGCACTGTTCATACACCATAGCCCATGCTATTGAGCTGTTGGGCATAGTCGGACAGCTGTAACAACGAATACCAGGGAATATGTACCGTCAGTAGGCTTTGCACAGACTTTGATTAGGCTTAGCCTGATGCACCGCTGAGGCTTTGGTAAGAAGGGTGAGCCTAGCAGACAAGAAAGACTAAGCGAGGTTATGCAGTCTCTAACTATGCCTAAGCACACTGGCGGATCCAGGATTTTCTGACCGGAGGGGGCAAGATCACGAAATGTTTCAGGCAAAAGTTTTATTGGAGAGCCCACATTTCGCACGTGTGGCGCAGCAGATGTGCTTTTCGAACTTCGCAGCATTTGAAACAAGCAGTTGCGCTTCGAGCCAAAATTGTTTAATTTCTGCGGTGTTAATGAGAAAGTTTGTGCCTTTTTGGCGCCACAGGCGAAAATTTTCAATATTAGCTGCTGCGCCGTCCCCAAATTTCAAGGAATTTTGTATTAATCGTCGTCCAAAAGCATGCGCCTCAGGCAAAAAATTTGGATTTTCAATGTTCTTCTGATCATTTGTTTCATTCAAAATTGGGCGAACCTGTCTGATTTTGTCAGCTTGCATCCCGTACGCCCCCTTACGTGCCTTGGACAAGGAAGACCCTCCATAAATGGCCTACTTTGGATGGCCGCCTGCCATAAAAGATGGGTGCTTAGTCCAAACACAAGCGAGCGTTCACTCCTACCCTACAACGCCGCAGGCAAAAATTTTGCACTTATGGATGCGTTATTCTAAAGGAAACGCTTTAAAATTAGTTCGATTCGCCCCCTGCGCCTGCCCCCCTTTGCCGACAACGACAGGTGGGGGCATGCCCCCTGCCCCCGGCTTTGGATCCGCTAGTGCCTAAGCAAGGCCTATGCCTAAGCAATGCCTCAGCCTAAGCCTAAGCA
The DNA here is from genome assembly GCA_030248085.1 of Paralinhomoeus sp. GSCO2_6. NCBI lineage: Eukaryota > Metazoa > Nematoda > Chromadorea > Monhysterida > Linhomoeidae > Paralinhomoeus > Paralinhomoeus sp. GSCO2_6. The sequence continues at coordinate 44,630 of JASAMY010003041.1, read as the reverse complement.
AGACCGATGCCTAAGCAAGGCAACCCGTTTTCTGTTGAACGCTTGAAGTGGAACAGCGCCAGATATAATCCTGGCTACGCCACGGAATGCAATGCAATGTTTTGTGCTCAGTGAGTCAGACACGTTGGTTGCAATCGTTCCATTGGTTGGCTCCAGCATTGCTCTACACTAGAGTCCTGCAGGAGAGGAGGGAGGCCGCGCGCAGCGATAGGAAGGGAGGGCGGGAACTCCGCGCGGCGCCGGTGCGGCGGGGGGTCTCTCGTCCCGTCCTTCTAGAGTGGGAAACAAAAAGGGGCTGCAGTTAATTTCTAGTTCGATTTACGCTTATGCGAATACCGACAAATTCTTTGAGGGTGACGGCTATAGTAAAGCGTGACTACGGTAGCGCGCGCGTTCAACACGAGACCGATGAAGACCGATGAAGACCGGAGCAAATGTTCAAAGTTCCCAACATCGTCGGTCTCGGTCTCGGTCTCGGTCTTCGCATCGGTCTTCGCTGTTTGGCATGGGAAGACCGAGACCGAGACCGAGACCGAGACCGAGACCGATGGGAAGACCGTTAATTGTGAATCAGCCTTTAGTCCGAGTGTGCGGTCGCGCGTTGTGTTTTGGTTTCCTTTTCCTGTCGCCCCGCTCCCCTTTGCTTTTGGAGTTCGCCCGTCTTGCGTCGCCTTCAAAGAACCCCTGCCGAGAAGGCAGCGACTGTACCCCGATCACGCACCGGAACCGCCCCGCTGCCACCGACGAGAGCAGCGGGGGAACGACAACACGACGACAGCAACGCATCACACGGACCCAAGCCACCCCGATTCCACGGACGCGAGAGAAACGGAAGAACGACACACAACACGTCATAACTGTGAACTGTAAACCGGAGGCTGAAGAGCCTGTTAAAGTCGCTGCACGTGGCGCAGTGGCGGGCGGCTCCTGCTGGCGCGGTGGGAAGTCGGCAACCAGACAGAGCTGCTGAAGAGTGGTGATGGTCGAGATATCGCGCTGACCTGCGGTGACACAAGCAGTCGATTCCGCCTTTCGCTACCTATCCCGTCCAAGTTTGATTGACACAAAAACAGGGTCAGCACAAATGTGTAGGCCTTCGAGACCTTCAACAGAAGACGTCACAGGCCGGTATTTGCTTGCTATGGCGCACCTGTCGTAAGTCCTCCAATAGAACCCCTCTCCAATAGTGCCCTCTCTAATAGTGCCCTCTCCAATAGTGCCTGGGTGAGGCAAGACTGAAAGTATAGGGCCCAGGGGCACTATTGGAGGATTTACGGTAAATCCAAAGCCAGACTTGACGACAATTAAAAATTTCAAGCTTTGGCGACTTGGTTGAACTCAATTCGCACTTGGTCGCATTCGCTAATGCCGCAGGACGTGTAATGATTTAACTTGACGAGAACGGATTGCCGAACCTTGTTTGTGAGTCACATCGATTTCTACTAGGGGAATTCAGTGGTATGATTTTTTTTTGAAGGAAACGTTTCGATGGCCACATTTGAAACTGTAAATCAACCGAAGGCAGGAAACTGAGACCGGTCACCGTCCATAGTTCGTTGGTGTCCCTAATAGCACATTAAACGAGACCCCAAAATCGATCTCGTTATTCTCGGTTGACTGTTAATCGTGGTTAGATAATAACTCTTGTAAATTTTTTAGAAGAGACTTGAGAAATCCGAGAAGTCTGTCTTTGGGAGCAGTTCTATGGCATTCTCTGAATAGTGCGGACGAAATTTAGTTTTAAATTGGGATGTAGGCTGCGTCTCTGTCTGGGGAAGTTTGGGAGGGAAAAGGGCAAGTGGACGAGAGGCAAGAAGAGAGACACAGTACAGTGTGACCGTTGGGCACAATCCCTGCTCTGCTCCGTTAGATTGCTATCGCGACGGCGACGACGATGAATTGTGGTTGCGCGGTGTGGCGTAGTCCTCTGTCCGCGCGCCCTAAATGGTTCCAGGCAACACGACCGTCCGTCCGCGGCGTCGGACGGGCACTCGACACACCCTAGGCCGTAAGGAGCCATTCTTGTGTGGCCCCACTCAATTTGCCAATCTACGTTGTGAGTTGTGATGTGTAGTTAGCGGCGATGGGGCCCACCAACTGCTGCCGCCGAAAGCTGACGGCGTCGGTCGGCGTCTGACGGTGCGCATTCTTTGTTCGGTCGATGGCAATGGAGAAGTTTTTCTTCTTCTCTGGCGGCGCCTTAGCGCGCCGTTGTCGACAGCGGTCGTCAATTGCCCATCTATCTATCTGCGCCGCGCACGAGGAAGACGGTCGGGTCGGTCCGCTGTTCTGCGGTCTTCGCACTTCCCTCGACGGCGCGCGCACGCTCACGCCGCGTACGACGACGGCAGGGCGCGTGAGAAGACAACAAACAAGCCTGTCCTTGGGGCCGCTCCTTACTCGCTTTCCACTGTCGGCCCTGCCGACATCTACACGACGAGCCGTTACCGCTTGCTCGCGTGCGCAGACGCGCGCACTCTGCCCGGCGTCGCGTCGGCATTCGACGACGGTCGGCGGCAGTGCCGCCGCCATCTTTTACAGTGTTGAGCAGCGACGCCGAAGCTGGCGCGCTGCGACGGCGGCACTTTGTCTATAGTCCAACTGACATTGGGGCGGACGTCTGTCTGTCGAGTGGCGGCCGGGCGACGAGGCTGCCGCCGTTGCCTTGTCGGCCAGCTGGTCGACCCACTTTGAGGACCATCTAACAGAGCTGCGACCCGGTCCTCTCATCCAGTGTCAACTGTGACACCGCAGGCAGCGCCGCGAGCCGCCTTTTTCGACACGGCCCTGCGCTTGCAGTCCACATATCCCACACCTCCCACTAGAACCAAGTCCCTACCTTCGACGCGTCACGGCTGAAGTCATGAGGAGAGTCGCGGTCGTCCGTAGAGTACGCAGGGACGGATAGTCTCGCGGTGCTCGTAGGTAATACTGTACATGTACATACGCATGACTACATGCGCGTCGCGTTGTTTGTGGCGAGCCGCCCCCGCAGCGGTTGTCGTCGGCAAGAGGCCCTCCCATGCACGAGCACGGCCGCATGCCGCGCAAGCTTAGCATAGCTTCTTCTTCTGATAATGCCGAACATGCAGCGGCGAGCGAGTCGAATTCCGGCCCGCCGGCCGTCAAGCCATCATCATCGTCGCCCTTTTCGCCGGCAGGTCGGCACCGCCGTCCATTCGGCCGTAAGCTGCACCGGTCGGTCGGCTGCTCGTCCGGCGGGCCGTCTGCCCCGCTCGCTCGCGCGCTGCCGACATTCACGCTGCCGCTCGCTGCGGCGTAGCCTGCCCGCGCGTACGACGTACGGCGCGAGTGTAGGCGGCTGGAGAGTTGGAGTGATTGAACAGCACAGATTTTCTTCCACTTCCCTACGCCGAGCGGCCCTGCGGCTGCGGGTCCCAGGAGCTTATCTTAAGATCGCATCCCTTCAACTGCGTCGCTCTCTTCCGTGTCCGTTTTCTTGTGGGCACTGACTCATCACGCCAAGGCGTCGACTTTTTGCGTTGCCTCGGCAGAACATTCTTCCCGTTAGTCCACGGCACGCCATCGTTGCGAACCAACCGCGCGCAATACCGCATGTATTCATTGACTATCTGCGTGCGCATGTAAGGGTCGTGTCTGTCATTCACAGCCCCCTGTTCCAAGGACACGCGCGCACGCGGGCGTCAGTCGGTCCGTCTTGGCGATGAGAGCGCGTGGAATTGTCGAAGTCCTTTGCCTGATATACATATGACGTTGTAGCTTGTGAGTGCAATCTCGCGATCGCTGCCGCAGGGCGCCACCGAGTCCAGTTCGCGTCTGCTCAGGATGCAAGCGTTGCAGAATCTGCTCAACGTCAACTCACCGGCCGTGAAGAAGCTGCTCGGATGGAAGCAAGGCGAGTCCATCCCTGTGGCTAACACGTGGCGGCATCGTCGACCCGAATTCTAGGAGACGAGGAGGAGAAGTGGGCCGAAAAGGCGGTGGACAGTCTCGTGAAGAAGCTCAAGAAGCAGGGAGCAGGCGGCATCGAGCTGCTCGAGATGGCGCTGAACGAAGCGAGTCCCAACACGCGCTGCGTCACCATCCCGCGCTCCCTCGACGGCCGTCTGCAGGTGCGTCCACTCGTTGAACGTCCAAAGGAGAGACACATAAACAACGACGCCCGTGGCTAGGTGTCGCACAGAAAAGGGCTGCCTCACGTCATCTACTGCCGCGTCTGGCGCTGGCCGGACCTGCAGAGCCATCACGAGTTGAAGGCCGCCCCCAACTGTGGCTTTCCGTTCGAGGCCAAGAACAAGGACATCTGCATCAATCCGTACCACTACAATCGCGTCGAGTCGCCCGGTCCGTTGCGACCGATGCGTCGGCAGCCGCACGCAACGCACGAGCACGCAGGCGCGTCTGCCGTTGCAGTGCTGCCGCCGGTTCTCGTGCCGCGCCACAGCATCTATCCTCCGCAGCCGAGTCAGGTGGTGCCCCCCTTCCAGGACCAACCACTGCTCGACGCAGTCCCCATGGCCCAGCAGCAACGCCCTTCAATCAGCCCCTTCAGCGTCGCCTCCCATTCTATCGGTGAGACTATCATCTCTACCGCCACAAGGCCGATAATCGGCTTTTCCATTGAGCTGGGAGCCCAATGTCGCAACACGGCTTCATGGCGCCTTCGCCCATGGGCTACGAATCTGACTCCACTCGGCCGAGCATCGACGTCGCAGGTACGTTGCGCTGTCGATTCGCCGACAGCCACAGCTGGTCGACATGCCGAAGACGTTCTAGCTCGCGTCCCATATCCGCAAACGAGCTACTGGACGACCATATCGTACTACGAGCTCAACAACCGTGTCGGCCAGCAGTTCAGCGTAAGCGTTGCGTAGAAGGTGCAGGCGGCAGGTGACGTGGCGTGGCTGAGCCGGCGGACGCTTGCAGATCAGCGCGAAGGAGCTCATCATCGACGGCTTCACGAATCCGTCGAACAGCAACGAGCGAATCTGCCTGGGCGTACTGTCGAACATCAACCGCAACAACGTCATCGAGAGCACGCGCCGGCACATCGGCAAAGGTGCGCGCTGGCGCGAAGAGCGCTGCCGACCGCTGACCATGCTTCAGGGGTGCAGCTGACCTATTCGAACGAGTGCGTCTACGCCAAGTGCCTCAGCGACTCGGCCATCTTCGTGCAGTCGCGCAACTGCAACTACGCCAACGACTTCCACCCCACGACCGTCGTCAAGATCCCCGCCGGCCAGTCGCTCGAGATATTCAACGGCGACAAATTCCACGCGGTGCGCAAGGTGTTCGCCGCTCGTTCGCGGGCGCACGCGACAAATCGAACGCCGTTTCAGCTTCTACAAGAGAGCGCCACCTTGGGCACGTACAACAACGTCTACGCGCTGACCACCATGTGTACGATTCGAATCTCCTTCGTCAAAGTCAGTGTGCAAAACGTCGTCCGCTGACGTCAGCCGCGCGTTGACGACAACGACACTTAGGGCTGGGGATCAGACTACCACCGACAGGACGTGACGTCCACGCCCTGCTGGATCGAGATGCACCTCCACCGGCCTCTGCAGGTTCTCGTGTCGGCAGTCTCTGCTGTCGCGTCTTGCGCGCTCCCACCGGCACGTAGCGCCATTGTTCAGTGGGTCGACAACGTCCTCAGCAAGCTCTGCGGCCCCGTCGACCCCATCTCCTCCTACTCCTGACTTTGACTGGCGTCCTTCGCTCCCCGTCGCTCGTGACGCACCTCTTGACTATCTCTCCATGTGTTCGTGTACCCGCAACCGCGACTGAACAACGACTACTATGTACACACAAACCGCAACACCACGCATGAATTCAAACACCGTGAATCCCCCAATGAACGCCCTGGGCGTGTATTTCTCAAGCGCTCAATAAATAGAAGATCTTGGAATCCATACCAAATAACTGCCCCCGCCCAGCCAAATAACGCCAAACACCCAAGTGTTTTCAACCTGTCTAAAAAGAGAAACAAAATGAGAGATGTTGGGTCCTTTCCGGTTGTTTGCTTTTTTGTCTTTACACAAATTTTCAACCAGAACGTACACATTTGACGCTATTTTGGTGCACAATTCATACATTCTGGCATGTACCCCCCTTTTTGGGTACAGAGGGGGAAGTACCCACGGAGGCTGATTCCCCCTCCCCCACTCAGCTTTACCGGTTACAAGTATGTTGCGATGCAATGTCAACAAGCTAGGTTCGGTACCTGCCTTAGCTTTGTCAGACTGTTAACGGTGTGTTATGCAATATACACTTTAGTAATTCGCGCGTCTTTTCCGATTTGCAGCGTTAGCCTACAATCTACCGTACCCTACCGTACCTTTACCGTACGTTAGTTACTGTCGATTCGGCGTCGTCCACAGTTGCGTTACGGTTGTTCATCTGTTTTTAAAGCTGACTTTCGTAGTAGATCGTCAATCTAATCCTGTCGGGCGGTCGAATGGCTGAGAGCGGCGCCCCGCAGCCGGTGGCTCCGGCCGTGTCGCTGTGCGTATGGGACGCTATTCAGACGCTGGACGACAAAAATGAGGTGGGATTCTCGCGGCTCTGAGCGACGTTGCGGGTGAATTTGTCGAGGAGTACGGTGGTTGCGTCGCGCAGGTGTCGACGCTGGAGAAGGTGTTCAACGAGCTGGCGGAGACGCAGGGCTGGACGGAGGAGGCGGTGGAGAGGCACGTCAACGACATGGTCGTCGCCCATCTGCTGCTCGAGTTCGAGGGCCGCGACGAGGACACCAACGACCTGCTGCGCGTCTTCCAACTGCCCGAGTTCGAGCAGCGCGTGAGCAGACGCAGCCGCGTCCCCAAACCGCCGCGGCAGACAGACTAAAGGCGCGCCGCTTCTAGGAAGACGCTGGCGAGAGCGACTTCAACGTGACGCGACTCTGTAAGATGCTCGACGACATCATACACTGGCTGCACAACAAGGTCCGTTGCTCGACCGGTGACGCGCTGCCGCGCGTGACCGCGCGCGCATTGGTTGCAGGGCGGTCCCGACTTGCTGAACCCGATGCAGAGCGGCGGCGTGACCGACGCCCAGTACGAGCAGCTGGTGGGCAGACACGTGGACATGGACACCATCCGCCAGAAGGCGGCCGCCAAGCAGTACGCGACGCCCTGGCAGTTCCTCGCCGACTTCCAGACGCTCTGTCACAACATTCTCCGCCTCAACGACAGTGAGCCGCGGCGCTGCGTCTCTGCGAGTCACCATGCGCAACTGAGCCTCCGTTCAGAGGAGAGCGCCGTGGCGAAGCTGGCGGACGAGCTGTCGAAGGAGGTTCAGGCCAAGGTTGGTCGACGATGTATTCTCGCACTCTCGACTAGCGCCTGCCTTGCAGATCGAGCAGGTGGCCGAGAAGTCGCTGGAAGCGAACGTCGCCGACGAGCGTGGCGGCTCGGGCGCAGTGGGCGCTGCCGCTGGCGGCGGTGGCAAGCGGCTGGCTACGGGCAGCGCGGTTGACGCGCTGCCCCTGAAGAAGCGCAAAGACGAGGAGGAAGTGGTAGGGCGGGTCGGCAGGTGGTGGTGTCGTCCGTCAGCAGCGGAGTTGCGCCCGCGCCTGCAGCCGTGGGACATGGACGAGAAGACGAAGGCGATGTTCATGGAGCTGCAGCGGCACTGGCTCACCGAGTACCAGAACTCGCGCGAGAAGCTGCTCGTCGAGATGACCGAGAAGCTGCACCAGGAGTTCCTCTCCGACCAGCAGAAGATACGCACCGAGCTACTTACGCAGTTCAAGGACGAACTCGACGCCACCCGGCAGGAGCTGGAGCAGAAGTGCGTCCTCGCAAGCAGCGCTCCCTCCCTCGCCCCTTTAGGCGGCCCCTTCGTTTAGGTACCGCGAGACGCTCAAGCAGGAGCTGCAGCGACTCGCCGAGAAGCACCGTCGCGAGATCTCGAGCTCCAAGAAGAAGCAATGGGTCTGTGCATGCGCACCCGCTTCGCGCGGCGTCTAATTGCGTCGGCTCGCGTTCTAGTGCTGGCAGTGCGAGGCGGAGGCGATCTACCACTGCTGCTGGAACACGGCCTACTGTAGCGTCGAGTGCCAGCAGGTACTTTGTTCCGCTCGCGCGTATGTATTCTGCGAGCACTGCGTCGACAGCGTCGCTGCAGGCGCACTGGCCCACGCACCGCAAGTTCTGCCGGCGGAAGAAGCAGCAGGGAGGACAGGCGGGCGCGCAGGCGAGCGGCGGTGCAGACAAGTAGTAGTGCGTACTCGTAATAGCCACACCGCCTACCCTAGACGAGCGTCATTCGCGCGCGATTCCGTTCGTTTTCCGTTGACGTACAGCCCCTCCCCCCCTCCCCCTACAGTCGGCCGAACGTCGACCACACTGATCGGCGTCACATGTGTATTCGCATCGTTCTCGTTGGACAACCGTGGCTATTTGCGACTTGTAAAGTATTTTTGGCGCTTTCGCAAGCGTTTGCGCGCGTTCCGACGCAACATTACGGTAATTTGAGCGTTCGACTCACTGGTGGTTGCGGCTAATTTGCATTGCCGCTGTCGTTGCGCTGTATCCGTTTTAGCGGCGGAGTGGGAGTGTGTGTTTGTGTGAGTGTGCGCATGTCTGCACGGTACACCCGACGGGCGACAGTAGCCGTTCTTTGATACATATTCGGTGTCAGTCGGGACCCAATCTCGTCGCCCCTTTTTTGTCAGTAGGTGGCTGTTTCAGCAGTGGACAATGAGTAGTGGGGGACCGGAGGCTGACGAGGACGCGGAGCCGATGCTGGGCGGCGTCAGAGAAGTGGGCGGCACGGCGGCGGCGGGCGGAGGGGCGCGCCTGCACAAGAAGACGAGCGCCAAGTCGACGTCGCCGTCAAACGCCGTGAGCAATGGCAGTCTGTCGGGAGGCTCGGGCGGCGGTCGGCAGCGCGGCGCCTACGAGAACGGCAGCAGCGGCCGGAACAGCGGCAGTGCGCGGCAGCAGCGGTCCGCGCAGCAGGCGCACTCGAGCGGTCGCGCGGCGCCGGCGGCGCTGGCTCGCGCCTCCTCGCGCTGGTGGAAGCCGCACTTCAGTTCGCCGGCTCTCGAGAGCCAGTACTGGCGCTGCACCTTCCCGCAGCTGCGCGACCGCTTCCGCAGCGGCCTCATCTACATCATACTGGTGTCGTTGCTCTGGTTGCTCTGGATCGCCTGCAAGGCCGGCCTCGTCGGCTCCGCCGTGCTCGCCGGCCGCGCCGCCGACGACTCCTCGTGGGACCTGTGGAAGGCGGCCGCCCCCTACCTCGTCACCTTCACCGCCGAGGTGGTGATCGGACTGGCGATTCTGGGCTTCACCTTCTCCACTCGCCACTACCAGCGGTTCTACCTGCCGACGAGCTTCCTGCTCACCTTTCTCGTGTGTCTCGCCAGTTTGCTGACGTCGAGCAACAAGGGCGACGGCTCCCTGATCAGTCCCCTGGGCACGTTCGCGACCTCGGTGGAGGTGATCCTGCTGCTCTACACGGTGATCCCGCTGCCGTTGTTCCTCTGCCTCGCCATCGGCGTCGTCTACAGCGTCCTCTTCGAGCTCGTCAGCGAGCGCAGTCTCGCCGGACACCTGACGGCCGCGGACGCGACCCTCGTCCGCGCGCTCCTGCACGTCTGCGCGCATCTGCTGGGCGTGCACATCTACATCCTGGGACAGGTGCGCATGCGCAAGACCTTCCTCAAGGTGGGCGAGTCCCTGCTCGCCCGCAAGAACCTCGAGATCGAGAAGCAGTTCAAAGACCACATGATCGAATCCGTCATGCCCAAGATGGTCGCCGACGAGCTCATGACCTACGAGATGCGTCGACCGTCCGTCGCGCCCGACAAAGGCGCGCACCGGGCGAGCGCGGGACCCGCCACTGGGGGAGGCGCTGCTGCCGACCCCGAGCAGATCCCGCTCCAGGCCAAGGCTCTTGCGGGGGCCCAGCCGCAGCCGCAGGGCGCGGCCGCCGTCTTCCGTCCGTTCACGATGAACATGATGGACAACGTGAGCATCCTCTTCGCCGACATCGCCGGCTTCACGAAGATGAGCTCGAACAAGTCGGCCGACGACCTCGTCAACCTGCTCAACGACCTCTTCGGCCGCTTCGATGCACTCTGCAGCGCCACCGGCTGCGAGAAGATCAGCACGCTCGGTACGGTCGGCGGCGCTTTTCCTCTCTCTCCAGCCTCTCGTCACGGTGTGCGTGCGTGCGCTCGCGCAGGCGACTGCTACTACTGCGTGGCCGGTTGTCCGACGCCCAAGGCGCGGCACGCGCACTGCTGCGTGCGCATGGGCCTGGCGATGATCGAGGCGATCCGCCAGTTCGACCTGGACCGCGGCCAGGAGGTCAACATGCGCGTCGGCATCCACACGGGCAAGGTGATGTGCGGCATGGTGGGCACGCGTCGCTTCAAGTTCGACGTATTCTCCAACGACGTCTCCTTCGCCAACACCATGGAGTCGACCGGTGCCTCCCTCGCTGCCTCCCTCTCTCGCCTCCCCCCCTCAAGCGGCGCCGCCTCCGCTTCAGGGCGCGCCGGCGAGGTGCACATTTCCGAGGTGACCGCCCGCTTTCTCGACGGAGAGTACGCGCTGCGCGAAGGCGACGTCGTCGAAGGTGCGCCGCTTCAACGTTCTGTCCGTTCTGCTGTGCCCAGTTCTGCCGCGTCTCTCTCTCTCTCTCTCTGACGACGCAGCGTCGTGCGCCCGCGTGTCGTCAGCTTGTTTTGTCGCGCGCCGTGCGGCCGCGGCAGCGGGTCCGTCGGTGGGCGCCGGCCGACCGGATCGCGGCCGCTGCCAGCGGCCACCCGGCAGCGACGGGCAGGGCAGAGGCGGTCGGTTAAAGTCATCCACTCTGGGCTGAATGTCGCCTAGTTGAAAATCAATACGTTCCAGCCGACAGCTGCCCGCCACCGCGCCCCCCCCCCCCTTCTCGCTCGTGTTCGTTTTCTCTCGTCCCCTTTCCGTCCGCCGAGCGCCCAGGGTGCTTCCGCCGCCGCTGCTGCCGCTGCAAGCGTCTTGGCTCAGCGTCAACCCGTCGTCGTCATTGGACGGACGCCGCTCTCCCTCCTCCCCCAGCCCCCCCCCCCCCCCCCTCCGCGGGTCAGGCACACCAGCCGTGGCCGCGGCCGTTTGGCTGGCGCTATCGATTTTACCTGACGAACGAGCGAACAAAACGGCTGCGACTGGCGGCTGCTTTCCGCCCGCCCAGCGGTATTTTTGCCGCCCGCTCTATTTTGAGCGCTCCTCTCGTCTACGGCATTGCCGCGCCCTGCTGCCGCCCTGCCAAGCCAACCCACCGCCACCCTTCCTTCCATTGGACTTATTGGCACGCGGGGACGGGGCCCGAAAAGGAAGAGTGGGGCAGAGGAAATTGCTCCAAGCGCCAGCCAGCCAGCCAGCCCTCCTCTTCACTGGCGGCTGGCGGCCGTTTTAAAAGCGAGTTCGTTGGGCTGCGTGGAGTGTTCGGTCGCGGCGTCGAGTGGTTTTCGGCGGGGGGGGGGGGCGCCGGTCGGCCTGTGGAGAACGGGTGCGAATTGGCGATTGACAAGGCGCCGCCAGAAGGAAGGGCATCCGGCGGACAGTCGAGCAGTGCGCAGCAGCATTTTGTCGGTTCTTTCGAATGCGCGAGCCACGCAACTACGGTTCGGGGACGGCCGGGCCCTTGCTAACTACAGCGCGAACAAGCAAATCAAATGAGCACTAGCTAGTCGCCGTCGCTTCGTGCGGCAGCAGATGGATTAATCGCATCGTGGCTCTTTGCCCCTACGCGATGTCGGGCGCGAAAAAACGCAGGTCCTCTGATGACGCGCTGTTGATGACAGGGGGTGATTGCGGGATACTGTCCGACAGAACGCGACTAGCTGCACTCGACATTCGCACGCACTGTATGCTCTTCGATTGTCCGCAGGCAAGAAGACGTACTTCATCAGCGTTCCCGAGACGGACCAAGGGGTGATCGGCAGTCTCTGCTGCGAGGCGAGCGGCTCCAAAGCGGCGGAAGACGACGCGCCCAAGGGCCACCGTCCGGGCAGCTTTCGTCGAGTGGGTTTTGCATGCGTTGCGCTCTGTCGGGCCAGCCCTACTGGTGTGCGTGCGTTTGCAGAAGATCACGAGCAAGCTGAAGAACCTGCAGTCGACGTCGCTGCCTCTGGGCGGCAAGGGCGGCAGTCTGCGCTCGAAGCTCATCTCCTCGACCGAGGAGCAGCCGCGCTCGGAGCGGCGGGCCACGCAGCGCGCCGGCACCGAGTCGAGTCTGGGAGTGGGCCGCGACTGCGCGCTCTCCACCAGCTCCAGGACTGCGCGCACCGACGAATTGGCCGGCGGCTCCGCGACGGCCGTGGGCGAGCGCAAGAGCCAGTCGCTCGTCGCGCTCCCCTCCGGCGCCTCCGCGCCCGCCTCCCTGCCGCTGCTCTCGTCGGCCTCGCAGCAGCAGCAGCGCGAGCCCTCGCCCTCTGCCGGCTCCACGAACAGCGCCAAGTCGCCCTCGACGCGCCCCGCGGCCGCCCACTCGTCCGCGGCGCCCGCCCTGCACGCGCACAACAAGACGCTGCCCAGCAAGGAGCTGGCCAACGGCGGCAGCAGCGGCACCACGAGCGCCGGCAAGGGCTCCTTGAGAGGTGTCGTCGCCCCCTCGGCCCGCAAGCTCGAAGGACGCGCGACGGGAACGCGCGCCCTGTCGTCAGTTTCAGGCTCCAAGAGCTCGGGGCTGCAGGACTCGCTGTCGGCGCTGGAGCAGCAGTCGAACTACGCGCTCGAGTCCATGGCGCAGCACCACGCGGCCGCCGCCACTCGCTACGACACGGACCAGAAGGACTTTGACCGCCGACTCGCAGAAGTCTTTCAGGTTGATCTACCGTATACCTTCGTTTGTTGTGAGAGAGCTGCTGAGAGTTGTTCTTTTAAGAATTCGGAGCTGAGCAGGGGTCGCGGCTACTGGATCCACCGCGACTCGTTCAATCCCTGCTCGCTGCAGTTCCGCTCCGCCTCGGTGGAGGAGGAGTACCGCAACCACTTCTCGGTCGTCAGCACCGACCGACAGCGCATCAGCGCGCCCGTCGCCGCCGGCGCCGACGAGCAGCCGTCGACGACGAGCGGCAGCGTCCATCGGATGCGCGCCCGCGGCGGCGGCGGCGGTCGCAACTCGGCCACGGCCCACTACCACTACTCGGCGTCGCTCGTCGACGCCTTCGTCGCCGGCGTCGTCTTCGTCTGCGCCGGCATCATCGCCTTCGTCTGCCTGCCCTCCGCCAGACGGGCGCCCCTCTTCTTCGTCTATTTTGCTGTGGGACTCCTGATCACGGTCGGCGCGTTCGCGCTCAACTGCTTCTCGACCTTCAAGCACCGCGAGCTCGTGCCCATCCTCAACAGCTGGGTCCCGCGACACATCGTCGGTTCGTCCAATCATCCTTTTCATCTATGTTGCCGTACGAGTACGTTGTACGAGAATCGTCGACAACCTTTCCAGGCCTGGTGTTGATCGCGCTGCCTTCCGGTGCGGCCTTCCTGAACCTGGTCGCCTCTCCGGCGCTGGCCGATGCGGCTATGACACGCCGGGAGGTGGAGGAGGCGGTGGCGTCTTCGCAGCTCTTCTGCGCCACCGTCCTCATGTTCGTCATCTTCACGCACTGCAACTTCAGTCAGCTGGCCTGCTGGCCCAAGACGGTGGCCGCGGCGCTCTTCTCCTGCGCGCTCGTCGTTCTCGCGCAGTTCTGCATCGACCCGCACTTCTGCGTCGCCGACGCGTCCAGGCCGGCGCCCAATGGGACGGTCGGTGGCGCGGCGCCGCCTCCGCTGGCGGCCGTGGACGAGTTCGCGTTCGTCTTCGGCGCGAGCGCCTCGTACCGCTACGAGCTGGTGCTGAACGTGGTGGTGGCGCTGCTGCTGATCGCCTTCCTCAACTACCAGTTCGAGGCCAACTTCCGGGTCGCCTTCTACGGGGACCTGCAGGCGCGCCAGGACACGCAGCGGATGCAGGAGATGCGCGACCAGGCCGACTGGCTCCTGTCGAACATCATTCCTCAGCACGTGGTGGAGCAGCTGAAGAACAACAGCAAGTACTCCGAGAGTCACGACCAAGTGGGCGTGCTGTTCGCCTCGATCGTCAACTGGGGCGACATGTACGAGGAGAACTTCGAGGGCGGCCGCGAGTTCCTGCGCGTCCTCAACGAGGTCATGGGCGACTTCGACGAGCTGCTCGACCGGCCCGACTTCAGTCACGTCGAGAAGATCAAGACCATCGGCGCCACCTACATGGCCGCCTCGGGCCTCAACCCTGACAAGCGCCGACGCGCCGCCTCGGCCGACGAGCACCAGGTGCAGCTGGTCGAGTTCGCGCTGGCGCTGCAGGAGACGCTGTGCGCCTTCAACGAGGAGCTGCTCAGCTTCGAGTTCGTCGTCAAGCTGGGCCTGAACATCGGCCCCGTCACGGCCGGCGTGATCGGCACGACGAAGCTCTACTACGACATCTGGGGAGACACGGTCAACGTCGCCTCGCGCATGTACAGCACCGGCGTGCGCGGACGACTGCAAGTCTCGGACAGGACGCGCCAGCTCCTCGAGCGCCGCTACCGCTTCCAGTACCGCGACCGCATCGTCGTCAAGGGCATCGACGGCGGCATGGACACCTACCTGCTCGACGGAGCCCTCGCCGACGCGGCGGCCGACGAGCCCGCCTCGGCGTCCGCCTCGACCGCGCACGCCTAGTCGCTCCTGCTCGCCCGCCCGGAGGCAGCTAGACACGCCGTCTCGCACAGAGTAGGACAGGTGTATGGTTCTAGGTGTACAACAGAGTCACGCGCTTTAACATGGGTCTCTTCTGGGTGCAGTCGCGTCGCGGCCGACGGACGCTAGCAATCGTTGTCACGTTGTTATTTTATCGACGCTGTGTCCGTTTCTTTGCGCTTGTATGGTTCGAGGGGCTTCTGCGCTTCGCTCCGCGTGGTAGCGCGCTCATTAATTAATTAACCAGAGCCCCTGCTGTGATCCGCGCGACTTGCCGTCCAACCGTCGGCAGCCCGTCGTCAACACGCAGCGCTCTCCAACGCATCCGTCCCTTCGTCCACTGGCGGTAAGTAGTTCGCTCTCCTACTGTATAAAGTGAACAATTCCCGCTCCAGTTTTTACCGTCATTTTTGTTTGCTTGATTGTGCGCATAGAGTCGGTGAACATGGTGGTGTCCGTTGCTACCAAGTACATATTGAATCTCAAACTCTGCGTTCACCAACGGTCCACGATGCTGTCAGGTCAGCAGCAGTGAGGCAACAGCGTTGCAGCATTGCATATGTACAATCGCTGCTGGCTTGCTTCTTCGAGATGCCAGACTCCCTCAAGTGATGAGATTTGTGCGCCTGGTTACTTGGCTGGATTTATGCGTCGACGAGCGGTAGACCCGTATCGCATGTCGTGCCCTGAATGTGTCGCTGGGTAAAAGCTTAGTTCGAGTAGCAAGGCGAGGAGGAGGACCTGGACGCGAGCGATGGTCGCCAGCCAGCCGTGCATCGCCATTTGGTCCTTGAACGCGATGGTGACCCCAAAGAATTTGGTCCTCGCCTTCTTCGCCCGTTCCGCCGTCTCGATGAAAGTCACGCAGTGCCTAATCGATTTAGGAGCTTTCAAAAGCTGAAAGGCGTCGCGGCGGCGCGAGGCAGCGATTCACCTAGTCGGAGGGTCGCGCTTCGCTTCGGCGCCGTAGTACCAGGTGAGTGTCTCTAGCTGCCAGCTGAAGACTGGCGCCGGCAGCTTTCCCTGCCGACTCATGCCGAGTCGGGACTCCTTATAGTAGGAGACTTGACCGCGCGCGCACTCGATGGTGCCTCGCTTGAACTTGGCGCTGTCCGCGTCCGCGGCCAGGCGGACGTCCTCGACGAACGGGTAGGGCGTCGCCTGCGCGACGCCCTGCTCGTCCTGGCGCCGACGGCCCTTGAGCAGCAGGTAGCAGTCGCCCACCTCCTGCTGTGGCCACGAGTACCAGCGGCCAATCACGACCGAGCTGAGCTTCTCCGCCACGCTCATTGGACGCTCTGCAGAGCGACGCGCGTCGCGTTTGCGCGGAAGAGCTGCCGTGGTGCGCGCCTCGTCGGCAGAACCAACCCAGCTGTCCGCCGCGCACCATCTCGAAGAGGCCGATGTCGCCGAGTTCGCACTTTAGATTCTTGTGCTGCATGGCGAAGCGTATGACGTCCTTGGCGGCGCTCGACGACTCGATGTTGAACGCCTCGTTGTCCTTCTCGAACAAATGAATGGCGACTAGGAAGCCTTGCGCCGGCGCGTGTCCCTGTCTCTGGACATACTCTTCGGTTTGCACGCCACGCGCCAAGTGCACACGACGCAACAGTAACACGCTGACTTCCAGCAGGCGTTGCTTGTCCTGCGCCAGAGGCCGTCGCGTCGGCGTCTCGCGTCCGTCGAAGAGTTGGTGGCAGTGAACGATGAGATCGCGCACGACTTCGTACTCCAGCTGCATGGTGTGCAGGTCCACTGCCGTAGCGGCCGACTCGGGCTGCAATCGGCAGGCGCGCTGGCACGGATTGACTCGCCGCTACCGTGTCCATGCAGCATAGAGCGCGAAAAACTTACCAGCTGCTTGTCGACGGTGAACAGCGTGGGGGCAAACACCTGAAGAGATCGTCGTTACTGGTGATCTGCGCCCGACTGCATCCGCGCGGAGCTCACTTTCGCGACGTTTTCGACGGACGCTTTGTTGACGTGCGCTCTGTCGGTGACGTCCTTGAGGTGTCGGCCGAGTGCGCGAAGCGTCGCGTAATTGACGTGTGGCAAGCGCTCGAACGTCTTTCGGTACTCTTCGACAGCCGACAGCTCCCCGGCGCCCTCGACGCAGCCTTCCTCTTCCTCGGCTTGACGCATCGCGCCTGTACCGCACCGTCGACATGCGTACATTTTTTTTTGCGTTACTTCGGACTCGACGCACGAATTTGAAAGAGCGGTCCTCGAAAAGCGGCCGGAAGCAGCGGTTCGTCCAGTCGTCGAAAAAACCGACGGAGTACTTCCGTCAACGCGTTCACGGACTCTTCTGTTATTGGCGGTTCTTGGAATGAAGCGGGATCTAAAAGCACGTAGCCAGCTTATTGAGAGGGTGCCCTCCCACTACGGCGAGTTCGCCTACCATGTAGCAATTCTCCCAGAAACCGTCTGACTTCGCTGAGTTGGCCATTCTTTCTGTACAACCCTTCCAGGTCCAACCCTAGGTCGAAAAAGCACGTTACTCGCGCGCCAGGACGTCAAACTTTTACATTCTACTGTAGTAGCATTACCGTAGTTTGATATGTAGTTAATGCATTTGTCGACGATTAGTGGCACCGAGTCCGACGTGAGTCTCTGATCGGAGAGGCGATCACTTCGCTTCTAAAAGTCATTCGGCATCGTCTCCCCATTCCCATTCGTGTGAAGGCGGGGTATGGGAATGAACTCACGCGCAACTGCTGCTCAATGAGCGTCCTCCAGCGGGCGGTCAAGTTGTCGGTGTGACATTGAACGTAGAAGAGCAAGCTGCACGAACGAACTCCCGGTATCGACAGACAGTTGTGTGCGTGCTAGTCTCCTACCATCCAGGGGTGCAGAGCAGAAAAGGCCCTTGGCCGGCTTCGACCACGGAGGATCTGCACCAGTCGGCGCGAGTAGAAATGTTCGCTTTCAGCTCGGTTACCTTGCGGAGGTCCATCTCGAACAGATCGCCGAACGAATCCGACTGCGACTGCGTCTGCAATTGTAGGAAGGTCGCAGAGGTCACGTTGGACTCTAGTTGGTGAAAGACTCGCCTCAAACGTGTAGCTAAAAGAGTGGTCGGCTGTGAAGGCCCAGGCGTCGCACCACTGGGCGGTCGCGCCGCGCCGGATGTAGAGGTTGCCAGCCTGATCGACCTTCTGCAACACGCGCTCGTTGGCGTCGGCCAGCACTCATTTGCTACATTGAATAAAAAAGATCGTACGTCGATCAAATCGGAGATCATGCTTGTCGGCGCGATTGACTAGAATGAGCAAACGGTTAGTGGCGAAGTACCTTGTACATTTCTTATCTAGGTATGTGCAATGTGTTGTATACAGTTACGTTATACATGTGTACAGACAGTACATACCTTAGCCGTAAGCATCAGCCAGGTGTCGAGGAGTTCGGCATCGCAGTTGTCCGCTCGCAAAGTGATCAATTGCACGAGACAATCAGAAGGCGTAGCGTGTCGAGATTTGGATTCAGGGGACGCGCACTGCTTTACTTCGGTCGTCATCAAGATAAAGGATCGCGAGTCTTGCTCGCTCCGGCCGATGTATTTGACGTGTTTGCATTGAATCTCATATGAGACGCAAGTTTCAGCCTCCTGAAAGCACGACCGCACACCGGACGCTGAATATGAAGCCTAAGGAACTGTCATATCACCAACCAGGTCAGACGGCGAGAAAGAGAGCTTGCTATGCCGCAGTGTGCACCACCACCGGTTGTTGAGCTGTTTCTTCTGCGCGTTTTTCACAGTCAGCCAGCCGCTGAAGCAAATCGCAGACGACTGAGCGATCGCCAAATTGGCAGTTGGAAGGTCGGACGAAGAAGTAAACGACTGCCGCTCGCGCAATGTCGGCTGTACGTCGGATGTGGCGACGCTCGATCTGTGACTGGTAGACGTTGTTGTCGGTGACGTACTGCTGCCAGTTGTAGGTGACAGGTCGACCAAAACTTGGCCTCCGACGATGGAGTCAAACAGAATTTCGCTGGACTGACGAGCGTCGCGTGCTGCGGCACTGCCGCTGTCGTCGTCAATGTCTGTTCGGCTTTCGTCGGCCGCAGAAAGCGGATCGAGCTTTTCCAAGGACGGGTTCACATTGTAGTTGTCAGAGGCGAACTTCAATCGTCTCTCATCGGCGTCTCGAACACAGCCGCTTTCGGAAGCCAACGCGCATTCGGTTTTCGAACCATTCGAGAGTCGTCCTATTTCACCGTCGTCTCTGCGCGTCTGACAGCCGCTGTCAAGCGAGTGAGCGCAACGGCCATCATAATAACAAGAGTCCATATCGTCGGCGGCTGTGCGCTCTGTCCGAGGCGGAGCCACAGGTCGACTCAATTCAGCGGCAGCTCGTAGTTTCGACATTCTCGGCGCCGGTACAGGCCTTGTCACGGCGGCAGGCGGGCGGTTCGCCATTGTTGCCATTGATGTCGGCCGTGCAGAAGCCACGCCAGGCACAAAGCCGACAACCAAAGCCGCTGAGAAGCCGGCAGCTAGCTGTGCTGGGGCTGGCTGACTATTCCACCACCGCGCGTCTGCCCGCGTGAGCCGAGCGTGGCGGACGGCAGTCACGGGTGCGCACGCGCTTGCTGGCAAGTCGGACGACGGCTAAACGTGGCCTGCTTCTAAAGCGGATAGTTCAGCCCTGAGTCAGTCATTGCCGCAGCAGAACTACGCGATACGGAAGGGTTGCTGAGAGCGACGCGGGTGCCGCGTCACTCGCGTTTGCGTTGCGCTGCTGCGCGGTGGGCCATCGGCCGGGATAGATGGCGAGCGGTGGTGGCGGCGGGCGGCGGTAGCGGCGGGCGGCAGATGAGAGTGCGGAAGGAGAGACGCTGACGCAGTCGACAGCAACAGTCGGCGAAAGGCGCGCACGCACGCAACGCAACTTGACGGCCGCCGTAGCAAAGCAATCGCCAACCTCGCTCGCATTGCGAGTGAGAAACACAAGAGGTCGTTCGGCTCGACCCGGTGCGCGTCTATTTGTTCTCGACTGGGCGACCCGAGACAGAACCGCACACGACTGTGAGGAACCGGAGCGTCGTTCGCGCTATCAGCGTTTCCGGAGCCGTGTGTTGTTGGTTTTCGAGTCCGACAGCCGCCAGCATGCGTCGCTAGAGTGAGAGAGAGAGAGAGGGAGGAAGACGGGCGGCTCGGCAACTGCGCCGGTTCCGCACACTAGCAGGACAGGAGACAGACCTACTCAACCAACACCAAACTCCCTCTATGCGACGCGGCACAGAGCAACAATGCCTCAAAGCGGCACCCCACACTGCCACACATCGACGATACTTGTCACGCAGCTGGGATATACGCTGCAAGTGCATGTACGTACAGCGTGTTTTATGTTAAGTACGAAGTCACTTTTGTCATCCGATTGGCTGGAGTGATTCAGGTGGTGATTGCAACGCTGATAGTATAGTACGTACAGAGGCAACGATTGTGAAGGAAACTTGCAAGTTTGCAGCTCGATGGAAGACCCGCTTTAGAAGTTCCTTACACCTATACAACCATAGCATGGACGAGTGCAAGGTGTACAACTGAAACACTGTCGAGTGCACTATTTTGGAAACTACTGAACTAGAGGCGCGCCAGCGCAGCCTTTCGCCGCCATGTGTACGTTATGGCGTGTAGCAAATGATTGAGCAGACAGACGTGAGTGATGTCAACATGATAAATACGCCCATGGTAGGTGCGCGCTTCATTTTATTGATCGGAAAGGCAGGCACCTTGTTGACAGTACGGTTGGTCGTAGCAAATTCTCGGACATTGCCTGTTGACCAAGGGAAGACTTTTGAAAGATGTTGGCCCAAAATTCTGCACTGCAAGTTGACCGAGAGTGGCGCGCATCCCGCTAACAAGATGGCGGCACCGAATTACCTGCTGCTCTGTTGATCACAAGCGGCGCGACCGCACCCAGTTGACAGTTGACACTGGACAGGTGGCGCCAAAATTATTGCTGAAGACAATATGCATCTTCACAGTTATGCATGTAGGCACATGCAAACGATTCGTGACAATAAGGAGAGTCATTTGATGCGTAGTTCGTTTAGGAGTTGCACAATTTGCACGGGCGATGTAGTGGAAGAATTACCGTATTTATTTGCATAATTATCTGTGCTCAAAGTATTCATCTGTAAAACAACATTCAAAAGCACCGTAATTTTGGTTAAATTTGAATATCAAACTCGACTTTGTACCTGGTGACCATCTTGGGTTCGCGAGGATTCGATCGAACCATCGCGCGTCTACCGGTTTGCGAGTTTGCGTTCGCGTGTTTGCTCGAAGCATAAACTCACAGCAAACCCATGCGCATGTGCGTGTTCTTTGTCGCAGTAGTCTGCGGTTGTGCGTTCTGTAGCTTAGAGTTTGAAAAGTAAAAATCTCAGCTGAATATTGCGAGTCGGGTCACATTATCGCATTATGATGGCTGTGACGGTGTGTCACTCCTATGACGAATTCAAGGCGTACCTGAACGGCAGGGCTGAGGAGAAGTCGGCAGTGTTTCTGTTGTTTCTGTCGAGCCACGAGCCCGACACGGGCAAGATGTGGTGTCCAGACTGCGTTCAAGGTACCACTTGTTGGCCATTTCGGTGGTGTCGACCACCCCGTGCTTCGTCGGTTTAGCCGTGCCAGTTGTCGGAGGTTGCGTCAAGCAGCTAGGCAGTCCGGTTCAACTCGTCAGCGTTTACGTGGGGCAGAAAGCCGAGTAACTGTTGTTTGTGCTCACGTGCGCCTCACGCCCAAAGGCCTTGCTTCCAGATTTCGCGCGACGGACAATCCGTTCCGAAGCGATGAGCTCTTCCGCGTCACAAAGGTTCCCACGCTCATCAAACTCGGCTCGGTGAGGTCGTCGGCCCAACGAGTTCTTGTTGTGCCAGCGCCACAGTGGTTTACGCTGCAGGAGAAACGCCTGGTCGAAGAAGAACTTTTCGACAGAGAGAACGTCTTGAAGTTCTTTACTGATCACTTAGAATGAGTTCGAGATCTGTGACCTCTATCTCGTTTAGGCAGCAACCGTCATACCTGTTTCTGGGGGGGGGGGGGTTCCGATTTGGCTAGACGGTTGAGACTCAAACGTCGCCCACCCAACCATACCTGGAACCGGGAAGTGGACCTGCGGGTGGGATTAAATACTGGAGACTGGAGAAGAAAAGAATATTTAGGCATATTTTGGTCGATTTTTGCCTAGAAACACTACTTTTTTTCTATTTAAGTAGGTAGAGGTATGAGAAAGTTTCCAAAAATTCTGGGGGTTGGGCGGGGTGTGGGCAGTGTCAAACTCAGCCCCTGGGAGTCCCCCCCCCCCCAAACCCACCCCAGTTACAGGTATGCACCCAAACCCTACCGAACCCCCCCCCCCCTAGATTATTTCTAAAGCTTTAACTGTGTATAAAGAGAAAAGTGGGTAAATTTTTTTGTTAATTGAATTGAGTATGTTCTGTCACCCACACAGCTAAATGTCACAATTTAGACCCTGTTTTGACCCTTTTAACCCTTTTTTGGGCCATTCAGTGCCTACCTATTTAGACGGCGCTATTTTGGTGGTGAAAAATACTTCCACTCTGGACATCTACCCCCCCCCTCCCCAACTCTGCTGTTGCTCTGGGGAACTCCTCCCCCTGGAAGGGCCATTACACATACATTGAACTGGCCATCATTAAAACCTCTCAAGTCTGGCCTAGGATTGAAGCAGTCGTCGTCATATCTATGCATTGTCGAGCTACGTCGCACAGTGGGCAAGCAAGGATATAGCAGCACGTAATACACGGTTAGCCCCCAGTTCCTTGGCCCCAGTTTCTCGGTCCCCAATTCCTCGTTCCCCAGTTCCTCGTTCCCCAGTTCCTCTGTGCCCCTATTCCTCGGTTCTCAGTTCCTCGTTTTCTCAGTTCCTCGGCCCCAATTCCTCTGCGCCCCAGTTCCTCGGTTCCCAGTTCCTCGTTTTCTCTGTTCCTCGTTCCCCAGTTCCTCTGTGCCCCTATTCCTCGGTTCCCAGTTCCTCGTTTTCTCAGTTCCTCGGCCCCAATTCCAGCTGCGCCCCAGTTCCTCGGTTCCCAGTTCCTCGTTTTCTCAGTTCCTCATTCCCCAGTTCCTCTGTGCCCCTATTCCTCGGTTCCCAGTTCCTCGTTTTCTCAGTTCCTCGGCCCCAATTCCTCTGCGCCCCAGTTCCTCGGTTCCCAGTTCCTCGTATTCTCAGTTCCTCGTTCCCCAGTTCCTCTGTGCCTCTATTCCTCGGTTCCCGGTTCCTCGTTTTCTCAGTTCACTGGTGGATCTAGGATTTGATGACAGAGCGGGGAGAAGGTCAATTTTTTTTCACCGCAGAAACTACACTACTATAGAATAGACAAAAATATCAGGATTTTGTAGCTCACTTACAAGTCAAGCGTGAGTTGGAAGAGAACCACAGCGCCGCAGACAAAAATTTTGCGCTTTTGAGTGCCTTAATCCAAGGACAACGTAAAATTTCCCCTTGTGCTCGCCCTTCTTTCCTTCTTCTCTCCCCCTCCTTCCCCCCTAAATCTGAGCTGACAGGAGGGGGAGACCCCCTCTCCCCCCGTCTGGATCCGCTAGTGTCTCAGTTCCTCGGTCCCCAATTCCTCTGCGCCCCAGTTCCTCGGTTCCCAGTTCCCCATTTTCTCAGTTCCTCGGTCCCCAATCAGGGTGTACGCGTCAGCGTACAACCCTAATATGTGACCACTTCTCAATGCGGGTTTTTGAATTTTCGATCGCCTATAACTTTTGATTGCCTGAACGGATTTCGACGCGTTATGGCGCAAATGAACCGCCTTCTTCTGGGGCATCGAATGCGCCATAACGCGTTTCCTTGCTTTACTGTAAGGGGTCAATAGTTCCAAAAATGTTCCAATTTTGTGGCTTTTTTTTTTCATGTTCTCTGCCAGGTTTTTGGAGCGCCACTCGTGAACGGCTAAAGGTATCGATATGAAACTTGGGCAGCATCTGCAGCTATTGCAAAGAAAATAGACGCCCAAAGGATTTCTTGATAGGCAGCTCCGATTTTGAGATATCGTCGATTTGGCGATTTTTCTTGGACATAGCCGTTTTTTCGGGTGGTTTCCACCAAGAGTAAAACTCCAAAAAGTGCCGTGTAAACCCCCAATTTTTTTTTGATTTCCTTGAACAGTTTCTTATGGCAAGTCTATGCCAAGCCACTAAACCTAAAACTTGATTACTGATAATGAGATATTAGCTAATTAAAATTTTGGAAGAAATGTTTGTCCTCTATAGGCGCTTCAACCGTTGGTCTGAGAGGTTTGCTAAAATGGGGAAAGTTGATCGCCATGACCTGGAATAGACCCCTTTGAAAAAATTAGTCACCCCAGACGCACCAATATGTCTCTACGCTCTTGGGAAATTAGTGAAAAACGGCGATATTTCGGTGTGGTTAGCTCGGATCGCTTTGAGGTCAATAATAAAGTTGATCGCCAATCAGTGGGGAACATTTCATTCCTTAGGGCCAATGCGCTCCGACGCACCAAAATATTTTCACTTCCGGGAAAATCGCTATATCTCGATGTGGGTAGCTCAGATGACTTCGGCTAAAACACAAAAGTTGACCGCCTGCATGTGTAGATCATTTTGGTTCTTACACCACTACGCTCCGACGAACCAATATGGCATTACAGAAGTGCACGCACGCACGCACACTGTCAAATGGGCTGCTTCACAAGAAACTTGATGTGGGTAGCTCGGATCACTTCGGCTAAAACACAAAAGTTGACCGCCTGCACGTGTAGATCATTTTGGTTCTTTACACCACTACGCTCCGACGAACCAATATGGCACTGCAGAAGTGCACGCACGCACGCACACCGTCAAATGGGCTGCTTCACAAGAAACTTGATGTGGGTAGCTCGGATCACTTCGGCTAAAACACAAAAGTTGACCACCTGCACGTGTAGATCATTTTGGTTCTTTACACCACTACGCTCCGACGAACCAATATGGCACTGCAGAAGTGCACGCACGCACGCACACTGTCAAAATGGGCTGCTTCGCAAGAAACTTGATGTGGGTAGGTCCGATCACTTCGGCTAAAACACAAAAGTTGACCGCCTAGTCATGGTGATCGTTTCTATACTTTACATCACTATGCTCTGACGCAGCAATATAGCACAACTGCATCTGCATGCACGCATGCACATAATGTACATAGCACCTAGGTATGTACAATGTATCGTCATTACCGTATTTTGCATGCAGCTATTGACCCCTTCCCAAAAAAAAACGTCTCAGTTCAAGCGGACTCGATCGCGCCATCGTACGCACATGTACGTCGGGCCATTCGCGAGTTGCTTTGCATTTATCAGGGTGTACGCGTCAGCGTACAACCCTAATATGTGACCACTTCTCAATGCGGGTTTTTGAATTTTCGATCGCCTATAACTTTTGATTGCCTGAACGGATTTCGACGCGTTATGGCGCAAATGAACCGCCTTCTTCTGGGGCATCGAATGCGCCATAACGCGTTTCCTTGCTTTACTGTAAGGGGTCAATACCTCCGAAAATTTCACGTTTTTTTCGAGGTTTTTCGTGCGCCATTCTCGAACGTCTTATGCTATTGGAATGAAACTTGCCAGACATTGGCGACTCATATCGGCTCTTAAAAACCTAAATGGGTTCCTTTGTTAGCGTTCCCTATCTCGAGATAATGTCAATAGTATGGTCGATTTTGACAACTTTTTGAAATCATGTCAAGGTTTTTCGTGTTTTCCTACTGGACTAACATCACCTTCTAACGCGCTATCTAACGCGCTATAGCACATATGCATACTCGGTCGCAGTACAGAGATATGTCCCAAACTGTTTGAAAGCAAAAATCAAAACACGTCATTTTGTTTTGAAACTGCACAGGCGTCTACAACTCACATTTTTAGAAAGAAAAGCTTCTGAAGTAATTTGTGCTAGGTGCTGTTAATCTTGAGTTATGGTTTACTTTGTGAGTCAGTGCTTGGGCACAGTGGGTTTGACTGTCAGTGCTTTGGCGCGATCCGTAAGGCATCAGACTACCGATCGAGAGGTCGCCAGTTCAACTCCCGATGGCGGCTTTGCTTTTGCACGTGTCCCTGCAAGAGGGATAACGACTTGTTGCCCCACCCTTCCACTTTGGTCTTTTCTCTAGGTTCTGCCGATTTTTTTTTTGATTTTTCGAACTTGTGGAAAGTTTGAAAAGCATGCGCGCGTGCGTGCGTACATACGTGCGAGCGTGCGTGCGTGCGTGCCTGCATAGGTTTTATCGTATCAATGTGTGTCTTACGAAAAAACACTGTATTAAGGAAAAATTTGCAGGTGGCTGCAAAAAAAGGTGAATATGTGACGCTATTTTGTTAAAGTCCAGTTTGAAAAAGAGGGGTATTAATTCCGTGGAAGAGCAAGCAGCAGAGGCGCTGTTCAAATGCAGTCCCTGAAGGCAGCGATGGCGAGTGTTGTCAGGTGTGTGTGTGTGTGTGTGTGTGTGTGTGTGTGTGTGTGTGTGTGTGTGTGTGCCTGTGTGCGTCCGTGCGTGCGTTCGTGCGTCCGTGTGTGTGGCCCAATACCAATACACACACTGCTCATACACTGCGCATGGAACGCATTCAAGTCGCAGTACCTACATGTTGGAGACGTATGTTGCATATACGAACAGGACTAAGCGGGCAAATGAAGGAGTAGCGGAGCGGGTGAGATGAGCAGAAGTAGTGCTTTTTGAAAAAAAATCGGCCGATTTTTTTTTATTAAAAAAAAATTTTTTTTTAATTAAAAAAAAAATTTTAATTAAAAAAAATTTCTTTTCTAAATTAAAGGAGGGTTCAGGCGATGTAAGGTGGTGCCATATATATGTGTAAATATACCTTGTAGAGTGTGTTTCAGAGCTATTGTGATCCACAAATGCATTGAATGGCCATTCAAATACATGAATAGCTTGCTCTACACCCACAGGTGCACTACAATGTGCAATACTATGTACAATGTACAACATATATACCACACAGGGCACGTGGCGGCATGTACCTGTGTCCCTATTCTATCCTTAAACGCATAAATGGCCATGCAAATGCATGAATAGCTCGTTTTACACGCACAGGTGCACCACAATGTGCAATTGTATGTACAATGTACAACATGTATACCACACAGGTAACGTGGTGGCATGTACCTATGTCCACATTCAATGCTTAAATGCACCAAAGGGGCAAATTTAGCACTGTATCGGGCACAATCTTGAAGAGAAGACACAAAACTGGTGAAAACTAGCGGGAAAACGCGAAAAATAGTAACAAAAACAGAAAATTTTCACTTTTTTTTTATTAATAAAAAATTTTTTAATTAAAAAAAGAAAGGTCCCATTTTTTTATTAATAAAAAAATTTCTTTTTTTATAAAAAAAAATTATTTTCGAAATTGAAACCATCTCTAAGCAGAAGACGCGAGTATTAGAACTGGTCAGCACGCGACTGCCTGCAGCGGTGATGGAGAAGGCGACTGGCGTTACAAACGCTGCAAGTTGCAATGGCCCTGTATTACGTTGCCGAGTACGTTAATCGAAGGGGAACAGGTACAAATCCGCTCGTCTGTCCTCATCACTCCCCCCCATACCTGTAACTGGGTCTGGCAGAGTGGGGGGGGGGGTAGCTGGCCGATTTTGGGGGAGGGGGTCTCCGGAGCAAAAAGTGGGGGGGGGGGTAGCTGGCCATTGTTTGAGTTATAATGGTACTTTTTGGTCTAAAATGGGTATAAAAAGGGTGTAAACAGTGTTATTTAGCTGTTTTATGGTCATATAACACTGAAAAGCACTGAAAAACACCAACAGTTACTCACCTTTATCGTTTTACACATGACGAAAATCCTTTGGGAAAATTCTGGGGGGGGGGGTCGGGGGGGAGTTGGGGGGTGGTTGAAAAACTAGTGGGGGGCCCCCAAAGCCCCCCCAACCACCCCCCCAGTTACAGGTATGCTCCCCCCCCCCTGCCCGGGCGGCCAGGCAAGACTACCTGGGCTTCAATAACATAGTGTGCAAAAACATGCTGACCATCCACTGCTCTAGGTGCCCCCTCCCCACTCGCGGTGACTGCGCTACAGTAATCACTATCAGCCAACCTGGCCGACTGTTTTGTTGTGGAGGCCAACACGGGAGCCATGCGTTCCAGAGTGGCCCACAAAATGGACTGCCCCTGCGCGAGCGTTGCCTTTCCAACAGTATTAGCTAAGTTTTCTTTGTATTGTATATCATTGAAGGGTTGTCGTTTGACCGACGCTTAACACGAGTAATGGACGTCGCTGTCAGCACCGGCGCGGCCACTCTGATCGACCTGAAGTTCTCGAGTGAGTGAGACGCGTCTGGTGCTGACTCGGACTCATGGATGTCGCATGCACATCGCTTGCTTGTTGCAGGAGAGCAGGCCGGAAACGGACAAGCTGCTCGTCAAGGTATCTGCGGCCGACGACGCGTCTCAACTGCCACCTCATGGGGACGGCCGCGAAGCCGTCTGTCGCCAGTTGGGCTACGCGCAGTGCGTCGCCGCCAGGGCCGAGGCAGAGGTCTCGCGACTGCTGCTCCTGAGTTGCGCCGAGGAGGACAGCGCCACGACCGTGCCCTTCGTTCTCGTCGTGAGGTACGAGACTCGTCTCGAGGCACAACTCATCGACCGGCGCTGCGTTGTCGAGCGCCTCAACAACAAACCCTAGCTGGAAGACAAGAAACACTGTGAGTCAAACGACTCGACTGTCAGTTACTCGACCTAGGCTGCTGGTCAAAGTTGTGCGCCAGTGGACGCTCGCTGAGATCGCGAAAGACGAGCGCGATACGGCAATGTGCAGTGGCGGTGCTACAGGGGAACAGTCTCCCTCCCCACTTGTTGCCTTTACCATACACATACGAGAGCTCTTGTGCTCATGTACGCCCCATCCCCCCCCCCCACTCAGCCAGACCCGGTTACAGGTGAGAACGGTTGCTCTTACAGTGAGTGCATGTGAAAAACCACCAAACAGATTGGCTACCGAAACCCACTTCGGACAACACGCTGATCACAGTTATTAACCATACTCCGTCAACACTACAGAAATAAGGCATCGCCGATCTGTGCAAAAGTGCAAGTGATATCCGATAGAGACCTCTAACGAAGTGAGAGGGTTTTTCACAAGTCGACATGCCGACTAGTGACGCGCCGTCCAGAGCTTGGCGTACGGGTAGAGCAAGTAGGCAGCGTAGGAGATCCAGACGGCGCCGACGATCGTCAGTTCCCGTCGACGGCGACGGCCGCGTCGTTCGCGCTCCGCGTCGGTCGAGTAGGCGGCCGCTGTCGACTCCGTACGTCGACGCCTGACCGCGTTGGGATTCGCCGTCTCCTCGTCGACGCCGTTCCTCGCGACCGCCTTGAGCGTCTCGTCGACGAGGAGCACGGGCGCCGACAGCTGCAGCACGGCCGTCCACTCGGCCAGCGAGAGGGGCGCCACTTGGAAGACCGTGGCCAGGGGGCCCACGTAGAGAATGAGGAAGTGGAGCGACATGGACAGGCAGACGGCGCCGACGAGCCAGAGGTTGCGCCAGGGAGGCGTGCTCAGCAGGGACTGGCTCTCCGACAAGCTAGACGGGCCAGCGAGCGAGAGTTCGCGTCGGCGTGGGTTACGTCAGCAGCGCGACGGACCTGTTAAAGGCGTTGAGCATTTCGACGGTGACGAGCACGGAGAGCGCCATCGCGTTCGGATGGTCGTCGCCGAAGACGGCGCAGTCGACGCCCGCGAACTCGGCGGGCACGGTCGTGCAGCGCGTCCAGTGCGTCAGCTGCTGCACGCTCACGCCCGGGCCGCCCTCGTACGCGACGAACCACCACATGGACGCCACCACCGTCGCGCAGCCCACGTAGCCTGTCGTCGGCGCCCGGAGTACGACTCGCCCCGAAAGAAGAAAAGCACGCACCTCCAATGATGACGTAGCGAAAGAGGAGCCAGCGATTGATGAGCGTGTCCTGTGGAGAGCGCGACGGCCTCTCCATGATGTCCAGGTCGGGAGGATTGAAACTTAGTGCGGTCGCCGGCAGTCCGTCGGTGACCAGGTTGACCCAGAGCAGTTGCACGGGGATCAGAGACTCGGGCAGGCCCAGCGCCGCCGCCACGAATATGCTCACAACCTGAAGTGAAGGGCCGTGCGTTCGCGCCGGCGACCGCGCACACGCCACGACGAAGCAGCCACTCGCCTCGCCGACGTTACTGCTCAGCATGTAGCGAATGAACTGCTTCATGTTGTTGTAGATGGCGCGTCCCTCCTCGACGGCGCTGACGATGGAGGAGAAGTTGTCGTCGGCGAGCACCATCTCGGAGGCGGACTTGGCGACCGCCGTGCCGCTGCCCATCGCGATGCCGATCTCAGACTGCGACGAACGCGAGCGCGCGTCCCACTCCCACCCCTCGGCCTCGGCGCGCTCGCGGCCGCCCACTGACCTTCTTGAGGGCGGGCGCGTCGTTGACGCCGTCGCCCGTCATGGCCGTGACCTCGCCGTGACTCTGCAGGTACTCGACGATCTTCGACTTGTGCGCCGGCTCGACGCGCGCGAACAGCTTCGCCTTGCGGCACGCCTGCGACTGCGCCTCCGGACTCAGCTCGTCGAACTCGCGGCCCGTGAACGCCTTGCCTGCGGTCCGTCACGTACGCTCCCCGTCCGCGTGCGCGCGCACGCACGCACGCACACACGCAAGCAAGCACCGCGCGTGTCCTCGTTCTCGGCGAAGAGGCCGATGCGGCGTCCGATGGCCTCGGCGGTGTTCTTGTTGTCGCCCGTGATCATGATGACGCGGATGCCGGCGCCGCGGCACTGCTCGATGCTGTCCGACACCTCCTTGCGCGGTGGGTCGAGCATGCCCACCACGCCCACCCAGGTGATGTCGCGCTCGTAGGTCGCGAACAGCGCCGGCTCCTCCAGCCGCATCCTGCAGCCGTCGTCGAGTCCGCCGCTTCTTCACCCGCCGCGCGCGCGTCTGCTGCCTGCTGCGCTCTCACTCACGTCTGCGGGCTGGGCGGCGCGTCGACGGTGCCGAGCGCGAGGCAGCGGAGGGTGTCGCGTCCGCCGCCGTACTGGAGCACCAGCTCCATGATGCGCGCACGCGCCTCCTCCGTCATGGGCCGTCGCTCGAGCCCCACACGTACGTAGCTGCAGCGCTGCAGCACCGCCTCTGGGGCACCCTGCAATGGAACCCAGCGCACTACAGTGGTGAATAACTGACTACTACCGTACAATCAAAGCGTCCTCTACCTTGACGAACATTTTGGGGCCCACGTTCTGGGCGTGCACGCCACTCTGCTTGGACGGCAGGCAGTAGGCGGACATGGACTTGCGGTCTCGCGAGAACTCGAGCGTGAACTGCTTATTCCAGGCGCTTTTGATGACCTCGTTGCAGCGCTGGGCGCGCTGGGCGGGCGCGAGGCCGCTCTTGCTCGTGTTGAAGGCGTTCAACTTCTCCACCAGCACCACGAGCGCCGTCTCCGTCGCCTCGCCCACCTTCTCGTAGTGGCGCTTCGTCTGCGACGCACACAGATTTGTTGTGTCGACAAGAACGACCAGCACAACGGGGACCTCATTGTAGTCGAGGCTCGAGTCGTTGCAGAGACTGCAGACGGTCGCCAGTTCCTGCAGGGCCGCGTACTTCTCGCTCGCGCAGTCGACGCCGTTGCCGTTCTTGTCGACACTGCGCCCGGCGGCCCCGTCGGCGCCTGCAGACAGTGCGCGAGCAGAAGAATAACTCACACGACGCCGACGGGCTCGTAGGTGCTGCCCGAGACTTGGAACTCGTCGAAGAGCAGCTTCTTGTCGGCCGGCTGGGGCGCGGCGACGAAGAGCTTGTGCACGGACATCTGGTTGGTGGTGAGCGTGCCCGTCTTGTCGCTGCAGATCACGCTCGTGCAGCCCAGAGTCTCCACGCTCGGCAGACTCCGCACGATCGCGTTCTTCTTCGCCATACGACGCGTGCCTGAGCAGCGCCAGCAGTGACAAGACGCCGTAGGAGGGGGGAAAGGCGGCGAGGAGACCGAGCGCGAGACAGGTCGTGATGACGGCCGGCAGTCCCTCCGGGATGGCCGCTACCGCGAGGGCCACAGCGATCTTGAAGTAGTAAACGGCGCCGCGGATCCACGAGCCGCCGTGCACCGGGTCCGAGAAGTGACCGATGTTGATCGCCCACACCGCGACGCACACGAACGTGATCATCTACCGTACACTGTCGCTTTAGCGCCAGCCTGTCAAGAGAACAGATTCAGCCGCCTACTTTGGACAGCTGTTGCGCCAGTTCGTCAAGTTTCTGCTGCAGTGGAGTCTTCTCCGTTTCTGTCTCCACCATCACGGTGCGGATTTTACCAATCTCCGTATTTAGACCGGTGCCGAAAACCACAGCTCGGCATTTACCAGCAGCCACATTGGTACCCTGAAGAGTTTGCCTGCTCGTATGGATGCTTGTGTTGTGTTGCATACAGACTAAAGCACTGTCCAGTACCGAGAAGAGGCAGTTCTTCTTGTCCTGGTTGACGGCCTTGGGGTCTGGGACGGGCTCTGTGTGCTTGATGACGGAGACGGACTCGCCCGTCAGGATGGACTGGTCGATGCGGATGGTGGTGGAGTAGATCTCGACGATGCGCAGGTCCGCCGGGATCTTGTCCCCCACTGCAACGCTAGGCTGCTCACCGGGTGGGGGGAGGGAGGGAGGGGAGGGGGCTGTGGCTCACCGGAGACCTCGACGACGTCGCCGGGCACGAGGTCGCGGGCGCGTATCATCTGGATGCCGTGCTTCGACGCGCGCACCACCTTCGCCATCTCCGGCTCGTACTCCTTCAGCGCCTCGATCGCGCTCTCCGCGTTACGCTCCTAAAAATCGGCGCAGCTGTTGGCAGACAGAGCATTCGGCCCCAATGACACACGTTCCAGACGCTGACGGTAGCGTTTGCCATCAGTATGAGAACGATAACGAACGGTTCCACATAGGCGGTCACTTGGCCGTCCGACTCTTCGAACAGGGCCAGCACCTGCGTTGCGCGACCATTCACTGGTGGCCCCGACAGCTGTACACGGTCCCACTTGCACGGCGACTCACGAACGAGACCATAGCGGCCATGAGGAGAATCCGAATGAAGAGGTCGTCGCCTTGCTCGAGCACCATCCTCCAGAGCGGCTTCTTCTCCTCCGCGGGCAGCTCTGCAATGCGGCTAGCACTGGCTGGCGTTCCCACGCCTCCACCTGTCGGCGCTTGCCGTTGAGTCCATGTCGACTCCTGGCGACGTGCAGCTGCGCGTCCGTGAGTCCTGTCGACAAGTCGACGCCCAGACG
Source organism: Paralinhomoeus sp. GSCO2_6 (assembly GCA_030248085.1). Classification (NCBI taxonomy): domain Eukaryota; kingdom Metazoa; phylum Nematoda; class Chromadorea; order Monhysterida; family Linhomoeidae; genus Paralinhomoeus; species Paralinhomoeus sp. GSCO2_6. Next base: position 11,644 of record JASAMY010003041.1, on the reverse strand, counting down.
AGCCGCCAGCTCCTCCGCCGTACTGATGTGCGCCGCCGTCGCCTCCATGGCCCTTGCTGCAGGCACCAACTGGCAAACGAGCCGTATGTATTCGCTCGGCGCTCACGCGCACAGCACAACGACCCACGCGCCTCCGCAGCCCACTCGTCCTACCCTATTGACGGCCCCAAGTCTATTGTGCATGCGCTGCACGACACCATCGTGAAAGCAAAATGGAAAACCAGAACCGGAATGAATTCGCTTGCATATTTACATGTACAAACCGGTGTGTACAATAGTTTGGCATTCCCCAGATGCAGATACGGTGGCCACAGTAACTTATATACTAGACAAAATTTGCATACGCATACAAAGCGACGCTGCGTTGGGTTGAATAAACGCTAATATTCGGCTGCATTAGGATTTCACTGCAAAACACCCAGCAATGTTTACAATACGCGCCCTAGCCCCTAACGTTCGTTTCCTAAACATTCGTACATATTGGCTAATCAATCGTGCTTTATGGGGGGGGGGGGGGCTGGCACTTCTGATTGCGCTTCAGGTCGACACGAACCGCTCGTTTCGCCAGCGACGAAGGCAGTTCTGGCGCCGTTTGTCCGACAGAGGCGCTGGGCGCGCAAGCGAGCGCGGATCGCTATCTGGCGTTGTCGCTGTCGCCTGCGTCTGCGCCAGCGCCAACGCGTGAGCGCGCGCTCGCTCGCTCCCTGGGCGAGCAAAGCCGCGCTTGCAGTGACGTGGGACGCGACCGAGAGGCCGCTCATGCCAGCGACGAGAATGACGTCTGTGCCCCCTCTGTACGGAATGGAGCTGTGCTCCTATGCCACACAAATATTCCGTGTGTACAAAAAAAAACGCCGCGTCTTCGTGCCTTGAGATATGACGATGCACTTGCTTGTACGAACCGCCGTGGTCAGACTAATACCATGCGTAGCGTGTGCTGTGCACTTTGTGCCAGATTGACGCGACACACAACCCAAGGGAAGAAAGTTCCCGACGGGCCAGACTATTTTTGTACTGCTTTGTGAGAATACGCAAAGCAGCACGTTTCTTGAGGTGCGTGGTGCGATGCTTCGTTTCCTGCTGAATTGCCTACGAAACTAGCTGCTGCTGGTGCTGGGCTAATCAAGTGGATTTGAAGCTTTTTCACAGAAGGGCAAATCTAGGGGCTTTCACACGACCGTATTGCGCACGGGGATCGCTACATTAGCGGACCACTCTTTTTTTGCAAAGACGCAACTTGAGGGAAATATTGAACGGCCTATTGCTGTTGTTCAGCTGTTTTGCTCGTCGAATTGACAGGCTGGCCAATTGCACACTCAGTTATCAAGTACATGGTAGTGTTTGTATGTATGTTTGTCATTTTCTATGGAATTATGGTGGCAAAGGCCCGTCCCGTTGATGGTGACAAGTCGACTCTCGATAGCTCGAGATTGAAACGGGCGTCATACCTATACAGTATGCACGACCAAGTCTAGACGGTGTGCAAAGCTAACTGCAGCAACGTGCACAACCGAGGAAACTGCAGCCACACCCCCTTGCGGCAGAGCTTACAGCGCAACAAAGGGTAACACGGGTTTTGTGTCGGATATCACAAACGGACAACATTGCGGAAGTGTTCTGCTCGGACCTCAGGCGGAGGAACTGGTCGAAAGTTTCGGCGCTGGCTGTGCGCGCTCGGGGTCGCCTCTCCAGGCTCCATTCGTCGCTCTCCATCTCATCTCATCTCTCTTTCTGTTCCGCATCCCTCGCTCCTCCTCCACTACCCGTGGGGCCTCCATCGCTCGCTCGAGTGCACGCGCGCGTCCGCCAGCCTCCCAGCGAGAAGCGCGCGCGCAGACTGCGGAAGCGTCGGAGCTTTTGCGAAGAAGGGAGAGAGGGAGAGAGAGAGGCAGGCAGTCAGCTGTCGACGGCAAAAAAGCCTCTGTCCAGTCGGTGTCGCTTACACTGCAGCTAGGCTGGCGGCTAAACGAGGCCGCAGGCCGACTCCCCCCCTTCAGCTGACGTCTCTTCTCGCTTTTTAGTCCGTCGGAGTCGACTTCGCCTTCTGCTGATGTAATAGGCGCCCCGCTTCGGCAACTCTCCACCGCTAGCGCTGCCACGTGCACCTTTGCACTCGCATCGTCGCAACCATTCGAAAGCGGTGCGTTGTCACGCAGGACTGTCACGGTCAAGCTACGATACGTCGGCCAAACATAGCTCTAGTCGACTTGCAAACGCGGCGTCTTGGCTAGAAATTCTTACTAAATAGTGAACTCCGTGTACGGTATGTACCGTTGCGCATTTGCATCTTGTACGGACAAGGCGACGACGTGACTGGCACACGTCAGCGACCCCTGTCATTATTCCGTGTATGTTTCTTAGGCCGATGTTTGTTTAGATCAGCAGAACAGAAGACGACGACAGGTCTCCTGCAGTTGCATATTCGTGTGCACAGCCAAGACGCCGAAGTGACGTAGGAGAAAGGCGTCGACTACTGTGGGTGGTCCGGAAGCGGGGTGTTGGTTGACTGAGGAGGAGCGGACGGAGAGGGGCTGTCGTCGCGATGGAGTTCCTGACGCACACGCGCAGCGTCAGCGAGGTGCTGCAGCACTACGACGTCGTCCTGCAGGAGGGCCTGTCCGAGGAGCGGATCGCCGCGCAGAGAGAGCTCTTTGGCTACAACGGTTGGTCCTGGGTCGACGCCGGGCTTTGCCTTGCTCCCCTTTGCCCAGTCTGCGCGTCGTTACTTACAGAGCTGCCGGCCGAGGAGGGAAAGCAGCTGTGGCAGCTCATACTCGAGCAGTTCGACGACCTCCTCGTCAAGATTCTCCTTCTCGCTGCCATCATCTCTTTCGTGAGTACACAAAACCCAAGCGTTTGCGTAGCATAGTCGTGTTACTCGCCCTCCGCGCCGTTTCAGATCCTGGCGATTTTTGAAGAATCTGACGATCAAGTGACGGCATTTGTTGAACCATTCGTCATACTCTTGATTCTCATAGCGAACGCTACGGTCGGAGTTTGGCAGGTGGCGTGCTTTGTTGACCCTTTCCTCGCTAGGTGGAGTCGCACCCGTTGCATCGAACTGTTTAGGAGCGTAACGCGGAGAGCGCGATCGAGGCGCTGAAGGAGTACGAGCCGGAGATGGCGAAGGTGGTGCGCGCGTCGAAGCACGGCATCCAGATGATACGCGCCCGCGACCTCGTGCCCGGCGACGTCGTCGAGGTCTCCGGTGAGCCACAGCGAAAGCCAAGCCACCCCCCCCCCCGGTGAGCAGCCTAGCTTTGCAGTTGGGGACAAGATCCCGGCGGACCTGCGCATCGTGGAGATCTACTCGACGACCATCCGCATCGACCAGTCCATCCTGACGGGCGAGTCCGTCTCCGTGATCAAGCACACAGAGCCCGTCCCAGACCCCAAGGCCGTCAACCAGGACAAGAAGAACTGCCTCTTCTCCGTGCGTCATAATTCTCTCCTGCTTCCCCCCTCCCCCGCCCACTCGGCCCGACCGCGCCTCTCCCGTTCAGGGCACTAACGTGGCTGCGGGCAAATGCCGCGGCCTCGTCTACGGCACGGGCCTCAACACGGAAATCGGCAAGATTCGAACGGAAATGGCCGAGACGGAGACCGAAAAGACACCGCTGCAGCAGAAATTGGACGAATTCGGAGAACAGTTGTCCAAGGTTGGCGTGCACAGGTGGGCATTCACCTTTTGGCCAACCTCCTTTGTTCTGTAGGTGATCATGATCATCTGCGTGGCGGTGTGGGCGATCAACATCGGTCACTTCTCGGACCCGGTGCACGGGGGCTCGTGGATCCGCGGCGCCGTCTACTACTTCAAGATCGCCGTCGCGCTCGCCGTCGCTGCCATCCCGGAGGGACTGCCGGCCGTCATCACGACCTGTCTCGCGCTCGGTCTCCTCGCCGCCTTTCCCCCCTCCTACGGCGTCTTGTCACTGCTGGCGCTGCTCAGGCACGCGTCGTATGGCGAAGAAGAACGCGATCGTGCGGAGTCTGCCGAGCGTGGAGACGCTGGGCTGCACGAGCGTGATCTGCAGCGACAAGACGGGCACGCTCACCACCAACCAGATGTCCGTCCACAAGCTCTTCGTCGCCGCGCCCCACTCGACGCAGAGCAACGTCTCGTTCGACGAGTACGAGGTCACGGGCAGCACCTACGAGCCGGCGGGACAGGTGTACGTCGTCGCGACCGGCCCGTCGACGGGGCTGGTGTAGGCACGCGACGCGGAGGCCGTCCGCGTTGCAGCTTCCACAACGGCAAGGCGGTCGAGTGCCACGGCGCGGGCGCGGAGGCGCTGCAGGAGCTCGCGACCATCTGCTCCCTCTGCAACGACTCGAGCGTCGACTACAACGAGGTCGGCCACTGTCAGCCCCAGCCCCAGCCCCCAGGCCCTCTCAACCACGACCCCCAGTCGACGCCGACTCCGCGTCGCTGCAGGCGAAGCGCCACTACGAGAAGGTGGGCGAGGCGACGGAGACGGCGCTCGTGGTGCTGGTGGAGAAGATGAACGTCTTCAACACCAACAAGAGCGGCCTGACGCCGCGCGAGCTCAGTCACGCCTCGAACCGCGTCATCCAGCAGGCCTGGCGCAAGGAGTTCACGCTCGAGTTCTCCAGGGACCGCAAGTCCATGTCCGCCTACTGCACGCCCTCCAAGAACCGCGGCGCCGGCGCCAAGATGTTCGTCAAGGTGCGGTTCCTTCCTCCTTCCTCCCTCTTTTCTCGTCCACCACTTCCCCCGGCGACTGCGAGACGCGTCGCGCCGCCGTAGGGCGCTCCCGAGGGCGTGCTTAGTCGCTGCACGCACGTGCGCATCGGCGACAGCAAGGTGCCCATGACGGAGGAGGCGCGTGCGCGCATCATGGAGCTGGTGCTCCAGTACGGCGGCGGGCGCGACACCCTCCGCTGCCTCGCGCTCGGCACGGTCGACGCGCCGCCCAGCCCGCAGACGTGAGTGAGAGCGCAGCAGGCAGCAGACGCGCGCGCGGCGGGTGAAGAAGCGGCGGACTCGACGACGGCTGCAGGATGCGGCTGGAGGAGCCGGCGCTGTTCGCGACCTACGAGCGCGACATCACCTGGGTGGGCGTGGTGGGCATGCTCGACCCGCCGCGCAAGGAGGTGTCGGACAGCATCGAGCAGTGCCGCGGCGCCGGCATCCGCGTCATCATGATTACGGGCGACAACAAGAACACCGCCGAGGCCATCGGACGCCGCATCGGCCTCTTTGCCGAGAACGAGGACACGCGCGGTGCGTGCTCGCGTGCGTGCTCGCGCGCGTGCGCGCGTGCGTGCGTGCGTGCGTGCGTGCGAGCGAGCGTGCGTGCGTGCGTCGAGCGTGTGCGCGTGCGAGCGTGCGCGCGGACGGCGAGCGTGCGTGACGGACCGCAGGCAAGGCGTTCACGGGCCGCGAGTTCGACGAGCTGAGTCCGGAGGCGCAGTCGCAGGCGTGCCGCAAGGCGAAGCTGTTCGCGCGCGTCGAGCCGGCGCACAAGTCGAAGATCGTCGAGTACCTCCAGAGCCACGGCGAGGTCACGGCCATGACGGGCGACGGCGTCAACGACGCGCCCGCCCTCAAGAAGGTGAGTGGGCGGCCGCGAGCGCGCCGAGGCCGAGGGGTGGGACGCGCGCGCGCTCGCGTTCGTCGCAGTCGGAGATCGGCATCGCGATGGGCAGCGGCACGGCGGTCGCCAAGTCCGCCTCCGAGATGGTGCTCGCCGACGACAACTTCTCATCCATCGTCAGCGCCGTCGAGGAGGGACGCGCCATCTACAACAACATGAAGCAGTTCATTCGCTACCTCATCAGCAGCAACGTCGGCGAGGTCCGTCCGCGGAGGCGGGGGGGGGGGAGCGGCAGTCTTCGCCTCTCTTTAGGTGGTCAGCATCTTCCTGACGGCGGCGCTGGGCATTCCCGAGGCGCTGATCCCCGTGCAGCTGCTCTGGGTGAACCTCGTCACGGACGGCCTGCCCGCCACGGCGCTCGGCTTCAACCCCCCAGACCTCGACATCATGGACAAGCCGCCACGCTCCGCCCGCGAGACGCTCATCTCCAAGTGGCTCTTCTTCAGATACGTCGCTATCGGCGGTGAATCTCTGTTGGTCTTGCCAAGTCGACGACCGAGAGACCGTGTGTCGCTCGTGCGCAGGTTACGTGGGCGCCGCGACGGTGGGCAGCGCCATGTGGTGGTACATGCTGTACGAGGAAGGACCCCAGCTGGATTTCTACCAAGTGTCGCACTGGATGCGCTGCGAAATGGAGCCGGAAAATTTCCCTGACCTCGACTGCACCGTCTTTGAGGATAACCATCCGAATGCCATGGCGCTTTCCGTTCTAGTCACCATTGAGATGCTGAACGCCGTCAACAGGTTCCCCCATCTTTAGTTTGCCGCAACACTGGCGACATGCCAAAGTGTCGTCGTTCTTTAGTCTCTCGGAAAACCAGTCGCTATTAGTGATGCCACCTTGGACGAACGTCTGGCTGGTGGCGTCGATCGCGCTGTCGATGTCGCTACATTTTACCATCCTTTACGTCGACATCCTCGCGACGATATTCCAAATCACGCCGCTGTCGCTGGCCGAGTGGCTGGCGGTGCTGAAGATCTCGGTGCCGGTGCTGTTCCTGGACGAGACGATGAAGTTCGTGGCGCGCAAGTGGATCGACGGTACGGAGCAGCGCCGCGCCGACCCCGGCCCCAAGGAGGGAGGCGCGTCCGAGGCGCGCGTCCGCCGACGCGCACGCTCCGAGTCCGCACGGCCGCCCGTCGACGCGGCCGGCGCGCGGAGACGGCGCGCGCAGATAGCGCTCGAGCTGTCGCTGCTCGGCGCCGTCTGGCTCGCTTACGGCCTCCTCGTACTCTACCCCCTACTCGACCCCAACGCCTCCTCCTCCTCCCTCTCCAACCACCTCTCCCGCTACTTCTCCAGCATCGGCCAATTCGCGGCCTCCGCACCGCCAGCCGCCAGCGGCCCCGCCGGCAGCCCCCACAAGGCCGCCGCCCGACACGGCCTCTGAGAGCGACGCCGCCGCGTTGCAGTGAAGTGCAGTGGTTTTGGTTTTCCTGATTTTACTCTGTTGTTGGTTGTTGCGCTCATTCGGAGCTTTGTTTTGCGACGCGTTCGCATCCGCGTCTTTTGCGTGCGTATTCCCTAGGGAGAATGCTCTGATGAGAGGCATTCCACCGACCGCCCCTGTTTTTTCGGCTGTGTCAACGCAGGAAACGTCTGTAAGAATCGTTTTATCGTGACAGCAAGCAGTGCCGTTCGGCCTCCTCACTTCGTCGAAGACCGCAGTCCTCTCGTTGCGCGTCGAGCGAGAACCCGAGGCGTTCCGCGCAATGCGCCAATCTCTTGTTGACTGATGGTGCGAGTGGCGCGTGCACGTTGTGCTGCTCTACGGATTTTACGTGTTGGCGCGCCGCGTCGCTGCTTGCGGTTGCTGTTGCTGCGGTGTCGGCGAGTTTCGTTGTTGCGACGGTCGCCTGCCTGGTCGACACGAGAATTGTGTGCGTGCGCAAGCCAGCAGCCGAGACGCTGTAGCCGTGCTCGAATCCCCTCTATGCACTTGGGCGAGGCGTCCCTGTCGTGTGAGCGTACGCGTCTCTGGAATCTGTATTCCGTCTTTGAAATGTCGCAACAAGAATCGTGCAGTTGCTCGACTAACAAGAATCATGCATGGTCATGCTGCTTTTGCGGTGAGACGGTACGTGGGGCGAGTTTCAGTTACAACGTTTGCGTGACATTGCTTCTGACACGGCACTTTTTCGTTTGTTTGCCTAAGTTTACCGACTACGACCGCACTGTTTTGTCACTAGTTACAACCTTTGCGTAAGATTACGACTACGGCAGCATTTTTTGTCACGGTTGTCAACGGATACGGTAGTCAGAAAGAGTAGTTGTAACAGGTCGTACCATTTTCAGTGGACTACCCAAGCAAGACAATGGACTAAACATCCGTGGCCGTGATGTACACAATGTTGGCTCGCCGATGCTACGATTTGGGGACTGCTGGTCTAGTGATAGTCTTTGAATGATGTTAGCCGGTTTCTTGGGCTGCGGTCGCGTTAGGGTGCGCCTAGAATTCTAATGTGCCTGTAACCTCCGGTGTCTGAATGTCGCCTGTAACCGTAAGGGGACGCTTGTTTCTCTTCCGTCGTTCGCAGTGCGATGTCAGGCGTGGCCACGAAGGAGCGAACCTTTGTCCGACTGGCCGCCTTCTATCACGCTCTGCTGCTGACCACCTCAGTTAGGATCCTCTCGCTCGAATGATGTAGCGTGTGTTGTCGGCGCGTAGCTGTGTTCTTGGGAGCAACAGCCGAGCCTTGCTGCACAGCAGCCCAGAACGTTCCTCAAAACGCTCCAATACTCGGGCAAACCAAAGCAGCTGTTCCACTCACACATGTCATAGATGCTCAAAAACTGGACGCTTGCGCATTCCACAGCGTTCTGGGCGACGACGCAGAGTAACACCGACCGTTTTCGGCAGGCAAGCAAGATAAGGACACGCCTACCAAAGGCCTTGAAGCGCCCAGAAGCCGCCATGAGCTGGAGGCACGGCGCAGCGCACGCGTCGTGTGGGGCGTCAGTCAGCTGGTCGTTGGCGCGACAGTAACGAACGTGGGCCAACGCTGCGTAGAAATCGGTTGGTGGCGGATTTCCCGAAGCCGCGCACCGCAACGCAATCCCCATTTTGACGGGATGCTGGTTCCGGTGCCTGGTGCACCTACCATTCGTCGTGGGGTGGGGTCGGTACTCGACGGCGTGAACGCTGGGCACTAACTGTGGAACGTTGGGCACCGGCTGTACAAGTTGGGCACTGCTGAACATTCGGCGGCAACAATGGAACGTTGGGCACCAAAGGTAGAACAAAGTTCACATTTGATACGATCTACTAATTACGTACCACGATCAGTAGTGGTGAGGAGCAGAGAGGTGCGGGCCTCGCGTATGATGTACGATGTACATTGTACGCTACAGCTGAGACTTTTACACCAAAGTGTTCGCCAAAACATGAAGCAGATGCATCACGATATACGCGATTGATTACAGTTTCAGTGATTGTACTTAGTCGTTGCCTCTGAAGAGAGGAATTGCGCGCGTGCGTGGGTACAATGCAGCATAGAGGTCCGTCCATAAGTTCAGGCGTTGAAACGTCGCAGGCAAAGCAACGGAACTTCGTTTGTCTGTTCATAACACTGTGTTTTTTCACAGTGAGCCGGCGGCAGCTCGCTTCTTTACTTCTGCTGATCAAAGACTTCGTTGCCGACGCCGTGCAACGTCTGGTAGTTCTGGTCGTCGGCTGCCACCTTCTGCTGCTGCGGCTGCAGCGCCCCCTCGGCCGGCACCTCCCCGCCGAAGATCTCGTCGTCGATGTTGTCGAGCGTCTGGTAGCCTCTGGCGTCGCAGGCCACCTGGCGGTCGGCTGGCCCGGCCGCCGCCTGATGCTGCTGCTGCGGTGGCTGCGCGTTGTCGAAGACGTCGGCGTCGATGCCGTGCAGCGTTTGGTACTACTGCGCCCCCGCCGGCACGTGCTTCACGTCGGCCGGAGCGGCGCCGACGCCCACGCCGCCAGCCTCTACGTTGCTCCGGTCGAAAATCTCGTTGCCGACGTTGTTCAGCGTTGCGTACTCCTTAGCGTTGCGCTTGACGAAGCGACTGGGCTCGCCAGGAGCCGCCGCCTCCTCCTCCTCGGCTTCGTCGTCGTCGAAGTCGTCGCCCTCCCCTTCGGCGCCGCTGCCCTCCTCTTCGGTCTCAGACGCGTGGGCGCGCCGGGCCGCCTTCCTAGGCGGCTTCTGCTTGGTCGGCGACTTCGCGATCTCGGCCTCGGTTTGAACTGGCAGCTCGGTGCTGACGTCGTCCGGCCCCTCCATGCGCGACACCTGGCCCATGTGGCGCCTGGCCGTGACGCTGCCGACTATGGATTGGGAGAGCTGTCGACCGCCCAGCGCCTTCGAGGCGCGCTCCACCACGTGCTGCGCGTCGACGAGTCGGCGCCTCAATCGGAGGCCGTGGACGAGCAGCGTCGTCGCCAGCAGCAGCGCGCCCAGCGCCGACGTCGCCAGCGCCGTGCTCAGCCCCACCTTGTAGAGCAGCACCTTCGTCTCCACCTCTTCCATTATTTCCGCCTTACTAATTTACGCGCTACTTCTTCAGCCTCTCGCTTTCTCTCTCTGAATAGTAGAATGGTTGCCTAAGCAGTCCCACAACGAAGTTTCTCTTTGTACAATGCAAAGCATCCTACAGTATAAAAACACGACTACCATACGGCTCTTAGCTTTGATACGTTGTACTGTTGGTACGAGTACTGTTGTACTTGTTGCGTACTTGGGTTAAACATCCAAGAATGCAAATCTGCAATGTTGCGTTATAAATTTGCATATTTATTAGTCAGTGTTCGACGCTCGCCTTTTCCTTTCCCTCATACCGTTGCGTTGAGTTGGTTCGCAAGTGAGAGAGTTGAATTGCAGGCTCGAGGTCAACAACGCGACACAGGAAACGACGAGTAGCCGACAACGCCAGCCTGCACCACCTTTGCCTTCGTAGCCTTAGCAGCTCTTGCCGCTCGTTCGCTGTACGCGAACCCACTGCATACCATACCAGTACATTAGAATGAATATGGTAGCTATGTAAATAATAATATGTACTCCTACCTAACATTAGGATACTGGGAGTATTTATTTTCAGTTAATAAATGAGCGTTTCGCCTCTATGCCTGACGCTCAGGCTGGCGAGGCTCTTCAGAGGCAACCAGCCTTTAAGATTTAGGTTGTAATTGACAAAATGGTGGGTTATTTCCACATTACTAGGGAAGCGGATTAAATCTTTATTTTATGTACCTGGTCTTGTGATTTTCATCGTTTTCCAACTCCGAATAGCAAATTTTAGAAAGTAGTATTGTAAAACATACCATAGGTTCTTTTGATAATTCCAAGACAAAGTTCTTTTGAATTTTGAAGGTTTTTTCAGAGTTCTAATTTTTTTAGATAGGAATTTCTGAGAATTGATTGGATTTCAATGAATTTCATAGATAACCCATAGGAATTTTCTTAGGTGGAAAGAACAAACATCTTGTCTTGCATTTTCTTCGAAATTTAGCAGTAGTTTTTGGGTATTTTTGAGAATTTTCATGATTTTCAGAGGAACAACCCAGAATTTCAAGGTAGATTTCTTAGTTTGACAAATTTCTGTATTTTTCTTCTAATCTTGTAGAATTTATAGAGACAGCAGTGCACCTCGCTTCACGATTGTCATGACTTGTGGTTACCCCCCCCCCCCGCCCCCCCCCCCACAGAATGGCTCTCCGGCCCTCCCCCCCCCCCCCACTTCAAAAACCCGGTTACATGTATGGTACTCGGTGCAAATACCGCATTCCAACACAATCAAGCAACGGACCATACGAACACGTTGCACTTCGCAAGTACGTAAAGCTACCACAGCGACAACGATTATGGGAAAATCGGATCGTACAAGATACAATTCGCAACTTTGTGTGCGTATAAAAAGGGCCTTATATTCCCAAGACAACTGACTGATTACGGATTAGGGACTTGTGCGATGCGATGTCAGGCGGTGGGTTGTGTGTGGGAGGCGACAGGAGTGAGGGGGAGAGGGGGGTGGGAGAGGGAGAGGCGTGATTGTCGCGGCCTCGTCT